>CABHPQ010171966.1:1225-48874 GCA_902168405.1 Peromyscus aztecus | reverse complement strand
TGAAGGTGAAGGCGTATTTGTTCTCTAAATATGCATGCCATCTTGGTGCCCTTCTATCTGGTTTCTTTTAATACATGGAGTTTTCTTACTCTTCAGTATATAACATGTGAAGTAGGCCAAATCCCTGCTTGAGTTTTCTTCACAGTTATTTACATTTATTATTTATTACAAATAGAGCCTTTGGTTGATGGATGGAAGAGAACATAGGCTTTTCTCTACAACTCCCTGCAACAACAGAAAGTGCCTTTTTCTTTTCAAAAACAAACTCATAAAGAGACAGTGAATTGGAAAGAAGAAAGCATGAATCCTGAGCCAGACACAAAAAGACAAGTATTGTGTATTTTCTCTCATATGTTGAAACAAAACAGAAAAGTGACTTGAAAGTAGAAGAGGAGAATCTAGAGCAAAGGAGACCTAGTGGAGGAGGGAGAGAGGGAGGGCCAAAAAAGGGAGGGAAGCATGACGACAGCACGGCACATACAGGCATGAACATGTCACACGTGTGTCTAACTGTACAAACTAATGTGGACTAATGTTTGTGCAGTTATATACATATATGTTTTGTACAGTTATATGCTAATGTTTGTACAGTTATATATATATATATATGTGCATTGATGCCTTTTTTTAAATGACAGTTATGGTGACTGTTCCTTTCTACTCAAAGGGAGCCTCCTTTGAGATAGGGCCTTACTATGTAGCCCAGGCTGGCCTTGAACTGAACTTGAGTCCCCATTTCAACATCCCAAATGCTGGGATTCTCTGAAGATTTACCTTTTTGGATGTTTTCAATCAGAGGGATTATGGATTAGATGACTCTAGGATCTGTTAATAACAGGGATACTGTGATGTTTTGATATGTTGATGTAAATTACTCATTCCTTGGTGGTAGTTTTTTATTCTTTCACTTTGGATTAGCTATGGAGCTTGCTTTGGGCAACAGGGTATCCGTGAACAAACATAACAAAGGCCTGGAAATGTTCTTAATTGGTTGGACTTACCCTTTTATGCTTTTACAATCGTGAAAAAAAAACATATTTTACTTAACTTCTATTACTGCTCTGGGACTCAAGAATGATAGGTAAAGATAAATCAACTGTAGGTAACTTGAAAGCTGCACAGAGCTGTTCTAGTTGGTCTTCAGATCTGTCATCTGAAGCAGAACTACCCAGTCTACCCATTACACATAATAGAGGGTACATATGAGAAACCTATGGCTGATGTATTGTTCAATGGAAGAAAAAAACTTAAAGGATTTCCACTAAGATCAGTAACATGACAGAGTGTCCACTCTCTTCATTCCTATTCTATTTATCACTTGATATCCTAGCTAATGAAGTAAGACAAGAAGAGAAATAACAAGGATATGACTAGGGAAGGAAGAAATCCAATTATCCTTATTTGCAGATGATATGATTCCATAGGTAAAAGACCCTAATGATTCTGCTAGAACATTCTTAGAACTGATATCACATTTTTGGTAAAGTAGCAAGATACAATATTAACATTAAAAATACCCCAGTAACCTCTATATACCAAAGGCAAAGAAATCTGGGAAGCAATCCCATTCACAATATCCTTCCTCAAAGTAAAATGCCTTAGAATAAACCTAACCAAGAAAGTGAAAGACCTTTACAATGAAAAGTTTAATACACGGAAGAAAGAAACTAAGGAAGATACCAGAAGGGGAGATCTCTCATACCCATGGATTGGAAGAATTAATATTGTAAAAATGTTCATCCTATCAAAAGCAGTATGCATATTCAATGAAATATCAGTCAAAATTCCAATTCCATTCTTCCCAGAAATAGAAAAGGCAATTGTATGTTTGTATGTGTGCCCATATGTGTGTAGATTGTTTTCCTCTCCACCTTATTTTTTGAGACCAGGCATCTCACTGAACCTGGAGCTCACCACTTTTCTAGACTGGCTAGCAAACACCAGGATCTTCCTGTTTCTACATCCTAAGCACTGGAATTAGAGGTGCTGTCGCCATGCCCAGCTTTTTTATGTGGAAGCTTAGGATCGAACTTGGGTCCTCAACAAGCACTTTGTCAACTAAGCCGTCTCCCCAGCTACAGGACAAAGCAATCTGAAAATTGTGGAGAAGCACAAAAGATCCTAGGTAGCCAAAGCAATCCTGGAGAAGGAGAATAATACTCTAAGTTTCAATTAACAATGATTTAAAGGTCTAAACTACAGAACAGTGGTAATAGAAACAGTATGATACTGGCACTTAAACACATAGATCATTGGAATAAAGCAAAGAACCCAGATAGATGCCTATACAGCTACAGACGTCTGAATTTTGACAAATACACCAAAAATACACATTGGAGAAAAGATATCCTCTTCAACAAATGATGCTGGTGTCTTAGTTAGCTTTCTATTGCTGTGATAAACATCATTACTAAGCAACTTGTAGAGGAAAGGGTTTATTTAATCTTACAGCTTGTAGTCCATCTAGGGAAGTCAGGCTGGGAACTCAAAGCAGAGGAACCTGGAGGTAAAAGTGGTGGAGGAGTGATGCTTGCTGGCTTGCTCCTCTTAGCAAACTCAACCTGTTTTCTCATACCATCCAGGACCCTTGGGTGCATGGGTGACAGCATCACCAATGAGATGGGCCCTCCCACATCAATCTTTAATCAAGAAAATGTCCCACAGGCTTGCCTACAGACCAGTCTAGTGGGGAAATTTTCTCAACTGAGATTCCTTTTTCCCCAAATGACTCTGCCTTGTTTCAAGTTGACATAAAACTAGCCAGCATAATTGACCCCTTATCAACTTGATAACATACAAACACATCACTATTCAACTAGAACTTTTCCTTTGACATTTGTCCCCAAGATGGCATATTAATATTAATATCACAATATAAAACATTCCAACTTTTAAAAGTCCCAGTCTTTAAAAATTCAAATACTTTAAAAGTTCAGTCTCTTGCCATGCATGGTGGCATATGCCTTTAATCCTAGCTCTCAAGAGGCAGAGGCAAGTGGATCTCTATGAGTTTGAGGCTAGCCTGGTCTACATAGTGAGTTCCAGGGCAGCCAGGGCTACATTGGGAGTCCCTGTCTCAAAAACAAAAACAAAAATAAAAAAATAATAAAAATTGAATCTCTTTAAAACATCCAAAGTCTCTTTCAAAGTTCAGAATTTCTCTGAAATATTCAATCTCTCTAAAATATCAAAAGTCTCTCTAAAATTCTGAAGTCATGCCAGGCAGTGGTGGTGCATGCCTTTAATCCTAGCACTTGGGAGGCAGAGGCAGGCTCATCTCTGTGAGTTTGAGGCCATCCTGGTCTACAAAGTGAGTTCCAGGACAGCCAGGACTACAGAGAGAAACCCTGTCTCAAAAACAAAAACAACAAAAAAAGATTAAGTAGATGAAATACATAGAAAAGTAAACCATCTGGGGAGATAGGGAGACATTGATTCAGGAAAACAAAAAGTTGGCCATGATATACCAGAAGAATAAGATTTTTGTAGTATTTTATCATCATGATACTGACATTGAATATCTAAAATGTCCAGAGATGTAGCTCAATTGTAGAATGTTTTCCCAGCATGCATGAGGCCCTAGATTCAATCCACAGTCTCCACACATGAAGAGAATATCTGATGATATAATAGTATGCTATGGACACTAGAAAGGTACAGACAGGGATGCAACAGGGGTAGCACCATTCATCCATAGCCAAGGTCAATAGAAAGCTTAAAACGGATATCAGGTAATAGTAGCATGACCATGTTGCTCACTGGCATGAGGCTTAATGGACAGAGAAGAGTACAGAGAATACGAGAGTCAGCCAGTTATGTGTGCTGCCATCCTGTAGTTCAGTGATCTCTGTAAAGCAAAAATCTAGACAGAAGACAGGCAAGGACAGAGAAATGGACTAAGCTAGAGATTCTTACCTTGATGCCAGCATAGCTAATCCTTGTGTTCTGTTCTCTCCAAAACCTTCAGTTACCATAGTCTGGAATGGATAGGACCCCAAGTTTGGGGGCATGGAGTAACCTGTCATTTGTAGGCTTTCCAAGGTTTTATGTCATTTTAAAAATTTGAAATTACATTTATTTATTTAGCACACACATATGCACACACGCATGTCTTTGGTGTGTACCATGACATATTCTGCTTTTTAGATTGGGAGCATCCCAAGTTGGAAGAGTACAAGTCTCTCAAGAATTCCACTCTTCTAGACACCAGTAAAGCAGTAACTATAGAGAAGGCGCCACAGCTTGCAAACCTCTCAGCAATTTTGAGTGAGTTTTACATTCGTTTTTCTCTGTCATGAGGGAAATCCCTCATCTGTGTTAGAAAATGAAAGTAATTTTTTTTCCTCTCCTAAGTGATTTCTAATCTAAACCTATGAGCTGAAATTGCTTTTAACTACAAATATTATCTAATAATAGTTTTATTACATGAGAGTTTTTATTTTATTGTTTACATTTTACTTATTTATTATATGTCTATACGCATGTGTGTATGCATGATGCATGAGCATTTGCATGTGCTATACCTGCACATATAGAGTTCAGAAAACAGCCTGAAGGAGTCCTAGGGATCAAATTTATATTGTCATCTTTAGCAACAAGCACCTTTATCCAATGAACCATCTTGCCAGCCCCTAATTTTAAAAACTACATTTATTTAGTGTGTGGATGTAGGTGCATGTTCATATATTTGTGCCATGACATACTTGTAAAGATCAGAAGACCACTTTTGGGAGCTGGTTTTCTCCTCCACAACATGGGTCCTGGGGATTGAACTCAAGTCCTTGTGAATGTTTGGCAAGTGCTTTACTGACTGAGGCTTCTCCAAGCCTCGCCCAATCTTTTTAATACTGCTGTTTTGTCTACAGTGCTAGAGACTGAACCTAGGACCTTGCGCATGCTTGGCAAGCTGTTTGTCCCTTACTCATCTCACTGTCCACCTCGGTTTTCGAGATAGGCTTTCTTACTGTAACTGTGCATCATAGGTTCAGCTAAATACATAAGGCAGTTGGGGGGTTTGTAACTGACTAGTTATTGTTTTCACATATGTAAAATGGGGAAAAATAAATTGGTGTGTTTGGCTGACTTGGTTATTATAAAATTCCAGAGGCAATAGTTGTGAAAGATACTCAGATTATAAAGAACTACCCAAATATTTATATATCTCATAGCACTTCATGATACTTTTTATGTTTTACTTTGATATTTTCAAAGTACCTTTTCCTAATTTAAAAGACACATATGAAAAACAGTATAAAACAGACCAACATCAAATCAGAAGTTCTGTCACTATGTATGCTGAAGAGAAATAAGCCTTTGGATTATCTCTATGTCTAATGGACTGATTTTTTTCCCCTTTGGTAGGTTCCTCTTCAGAAGACTATGAGAAATGCCATAGAAACATGTAAGAACTAAAAATTTTGATATTGTAAAGTTCAAAAACCCTTTATTGTAGGAGTTATATGATAGTGATGACTGACATTCCACAAACTCAGAGGAACCTCATGCATTCAGTGTTTGCTGAGCACTTACTCTGGTCCAGAAGTGTTCTAATTACAGGATATAGTAAGGAGTAAAATCAATTAAATACAAATCGCTGCACTCATCAAGTCCACATTACATTTTGGAGAGAAAAGTAAATGTGCCACCACACGCTGTGTTGTAAGGATAATATCAAGAAAGATGATACAAGATGAGCTCTGAAGTGTTGGAGTTGAAGCTGGCTACTTTAAAGAGTGTGATGGGGAGGCTGCCATTGGAAAGGCATCATTTGAGCAGTTATCTAAAGGAAGGGTGAGTTGGGCAAAGAGCACCGCAGGTAGAAGGAATAGCCAGAGGAGTGCCTGAGGTCAGAGGCTGGGCTTCTGGGACATTTGAAAGTAGAGTTGACACAGTTTGTTGGTGGACCCAGCGGTGGGATGAGGGAAAGTGGTCAAGGCTAGGTGCACCGTCTTGAGTTGATAGTGCATATGCCAAGTAACAGTTCATAAAAATCAGTGGGTATCTTTTTCTCTTGCCAAAGTTATTTTGTCAAAATTGAATCAGGCTTCATTTGGTGAAGTCAAGCATTGCCTCGAGCACCTACCTTCGTGTGCTGCTGATTCTAATCATTTCAAGCTCGTTCTTCCAATCTTTGGTTCTCTTAGTCTGGCGTTTTGTAAGCCTATAAAATTGATAGTTTAGTTTAGTCCTTGCACAACTAGCAAAGTGATTTTTCCACAGTGAAAGAAGATGGAAAGACACTTTCTCTGTCTAAATTTGCATTAAATAAAGGCAGTGTTATAGGGAAAATACTCAATTCTTGTGGATTGCAAATAATTACATCATCTAACTGAATTGAATTAGGCTTTTAATTTCTTAGATTTTTGATAATCTGAAAGGAAAAAAACCCTATTCATTGTGAATTGGCAAAAAATAGCAAAGTTGGTTTTAAACCCTGGTCTGTGTGATTCTAACCATGTGCACTATTTGGTATAACATTGAGAGTTTCCATAAAATATGCACTGACGACTTATTTAGTTTTCTAAAAGTTTAAGAACAGACAGACCTCAGTTGGCTCCTATGAACAATAACAATGGATTATTTGTGTAATTGTCTCAAAAACACTTATTCAAACCATTGTTTTAGGAAAAAATTATTGAGGAGGTAGTTATTATTAAATAATGCCAATATCTCTTGATGTTGAGGCTCTAACAAAAAAAGTGATAGAATTGCCATGGGGAAGACTGGGGAGAAGTATTGTTATAGGAGGAAGCATTGGGTTCAGGACGTGTATACTGAACTGAGAGCTTGTGAGAGAGGCAGGATCTGAGTTCCAGAAGGTAGCCACAATCTGAACTGTGAAAGGCCTTGAGGATGGGATTTTTATTTTGTCCCAGGGATATTGAGAGCCACTGAAAGCTTTTCATCATGACTAAAGCAGATTGTGAAAATTTTAAGATTTAACCCTCAATGAATACTTATAGAAAACACAGAAAAATTGAAGGGCAACCTACAGAATGGAAAAAGTGCACTTCCAGATCACATTGATCCAATGCCAGAGGAAACCAGCATCAGACAAGTGTGTGTGGCAAGGTGGGTGTGGGGGGGAGATAAGAACTAGAGAAGGGCAGGCTAAGCTGCTGTCCCAGCAGCGCTGAGTCAGGCAGAGCAGGGAGAGCTCTACGGTTAATAGGAAGAGTTTGGAGTTGTGCTAGTACACCAGACTCTTTATCGCCTAAAATAGCTGTTTATTCAGAGAATACCTGAGATGCATTAGTAAGAGGCAGAAGATTTATACGATCTGAAGAGAAACCAGAGTGTATCTGAAATGTATTAGTAAGAAGAAGTTTACATGGAGGCTCATTCAGAAGCGAGGCGGTTCCACTTGGAGTAAAAGCTGAAAGGGAAATGACAGAAATGTTTGCTCTTTACTGCATTCAGCTTTCAGGTTAACTAATACAGGAACTGAGAAAAGTCTCCTCTCACATTGATTTTCAACTCTGCTGTCTTCAAGGAAATCTGTCTTCCTCAGACCTTGTTTTGGGAGCAAACATTGGATCCTTTCACATCTTTGTAATAACTCATTCTTTCCTGCATGTTTAGTCAGAATGAAACACAATCTCATTTGTGGAAGCACCAAAGAGCAAAAGATACTCATTTCCAAAAATATCACTCATATTTGGAATCCTTACCACAAAAATCTGGGCAGCAGGTTTGTTATTTCTTTGCATAAATAAGGCAAGTAAGACTCAAGACAGGTTGGGTAGCCTGTTTCTCAAGGCCACTGAAGTATGTATAAGTAGTAAAGTTGGGGTTAAACTCAGGTCTGTGTAAGTCTAAACATCATGGCTTGCCTCTACACATGAGTCATACTGATAAACAAACATATAAGTACATGTTATTGTTATCTGTTACTATAAATATGCATTTTCTAACCAGTTATATTTTTCCTACAGAATAATTAATTTCACATCTTTATTTTCAGTATAATTTGAGGATAATTGAAAGTTACTAAAAGATTAGAAAATATCACTAATTTGTTCTTATTACAGAGGGATGACATTAGAAGCCCCACATATCTCTCCAGTACCACAGTATACTTCAAATTTAGCATCAGGTAATAATTAGTGGCACTAATTATTTCAATGATTACATATTTACTTTAGCTGCAGTATACCATGTATTAACAAACTAGGTACTCCAGGAAACATTTTAGTTTGGTTACATTTTAAAAATAAAAATTTGGCTGGGTATGGTGGTGTACACCTTTAATCCCAGCACTCAGAAAACAGAGGCAAGTAGATTAGTTAGAGTTAGAGGTCAGCCTGGTCAACATAGCAAGTTCAGGCCAGCTAGGGATGCATAGCCAGACCCCATCTCAAAAAAAAAAAGAAAGAAAGAAAAAAGAAAAGAAGGAAGGAAAGAATATTTATGAGTTTAGAAAACTGGGTCTTAATTATCCATATACCGCCCATTGTTTATTCTTATTAGAAATATACTGAAATACTCTATATTAGGCATTTTTGCATAGTCCAGTGGGAAGTGACACATTTTCCCTGCCCTTGTAGGTTCAGTAGTAGAGGAGAACAATTGGGGCTACATGTAATGATTGAAAAATAATGGGATCAATAAAATGTCTTGCATTACTGGCACTCTTTTATTTATTTTATTATTGGAGTGAACTTAGCAAGACATTTATGTCCTTGTTAGCCTCAGTTGTAGGTCAGAATTTTATTTTATTTCTTTTTTTAGCTTTATTTTTATGGGTGTTTTCCTGCATGTATTCCTGTGCACCATGTGCCTGCAGAGTCCAGAAGAGGGCAAGAGATCCCTGGAACTGGAGTTACAAACAGTTGTGAGCTTCCAAGTGGGTGCTGGGAATTGAACTGAGGTCCTCTGAGAGAGCAGCAACCAGTGCTCTTAACCACTGAGCCATCCCTTTAGCCCCTGTTTTCTTTATTTCTTGTAACAAGTTTTCTAACATTTATTTGAAAGAAAAATTGAAGAATTGTTCCTTCTTCAAGAAATAATTATTTCAAATGTTTATATGAACTGAAAATATAAACTTAGTTTTAAAATCTTCATTTTCAGAAGTTGTTTTTGAGAGGCCAGCCTGATCTACATAGTGATTTCTAGGACAACTAGAACTAAATAGTTGATGCTCTGTCTTGTGGAGTGGGGGAATTAAGCTCATTCCTGTTCTGAACAACAGTATTCTAGCCATAGACATTGAACCTGTAAAGCCCAGGTCCTAGGAAGGAGTGGACTGTCTACTCTAGACGGTTAGCACTAGGAGATCAAAGGGAACTTTGAGGCCCTTGCTTTGTAATAACACATTCAAGAGACCAGAGAAATAAAAAAGTTTTAATATTCAGTTCTGAAGCTCACAGAGACTGAACTGACATGGGACTTGCATGGGTTTGTACCAGGTCCTCTATGTACATGTTATGGCTGTTAGCTTGGTGTTTTTGTGGGACTACTAACAGCAGGAGTGGGTGTTTCTCTGACTCCTTTGCCTGCTCTTGGGACTCTTTTCCTCCTATTGGGCTGTCTTGTTCAGCCTCAGTGTGAGGGCTTTTACCTTGTATTGTATCTTGTTTTGTCCTGTTTGGCTGTTGTCTCTTTGAGGCCTGCTCTTTTCTGAAGGGAAATTGAGGGGGGTGGATCTGTGGGAGAGGAGAAGTGGTGAAGGATGGGAGGAGTGGAGGGAAGGGAAACTGGTTAGGATGTATTGTATAAGAGAAGAATCTATTTCTCCAATAAAAAAAGAGAGTCCGACAAAGGTTGTTGAGGATGGGTTTGGACTTCATTGTTTCTGTTGAATTTAAAGAATGTAGAATGCCAAGAAAGAAAACTTAGACTTTTACTTCCAGCATTTTTCTCAAAAAGAAAGAAAAGAAGGAAGGAGAGAGAGAGAGAGAGAGAGAGAGAGAGAGAGAGAGAGAGAGAGAGAGAGAGAAAAGAAGAAAAAGGAGAAGAAGAAGAAGAGGAGGAGGAGGAGGAAAAGGAGGAGGAGGAGGAGGAGGAGGAGGGGAGGGGAGAAGAGAAGAGAAGAGAAAAGAGGAGAGGGGAAGGAAGGAAGGAAGGAAGGAAGGAAGGAAGGAAGGAAGGAAGGAATGCCAGTGTAGAGAAAAGGCAAAAATGGCTGGTGTACTGATGTGGTACAAGACAGTGATTTTAAAGTCTTTGATCATAAGAAATTCCTGCCCACTTTTTCCCAAAGGCTGATGCTCCAGAGAGTTACAATCTTTTAGCATAGTCTCATAGCAGGCTGCCTGAAACTTTTCAACCCCAAGAGCTCTGAGGCAAGCAGGTACCAGCAACTAGTTAGGAAAGAGAGGGACCCAGTGACTCTTGCTTAGCTGTGGTTCTTTGTAGCACTCTGAGCACACCTTATACTGAAAATGGACAATAACTGTTTATTTCTTACACTAAGAGAAGAGAAATAATCATAGTGAAAGAGAGACCCAGGGATGTTCAATGCTGAGCACCAAAAATAAAAAAGGGGGAAAATTTTAATGGGAGCATGGTAATGGTACAAAAACCAATCACAGTTTTACCTTGGTCTTGCCAAATCAAGAGTTGGAACATACTGCTTTAAAAGCATGGTGGTAGGATAGAGCAGTGATCATATATGCTTTTGCATTCCTCCTTTTTTCAGTTTCCCCAGTCTGTTATGCAGATGTCGCTGGGAAAGGGTGGATGAAACACATGCCATTTTCGCAGGGAAGTTGTGAAAGGACCAGGGTGATGTGAGCAGCAGACTCAAAAGCCCATCTTTAGGAGCTGGGTGTGTGTAAGATGCAGGCACATGGGAGTCACTGTGGACATTAAAAGCTGGAGACCATCATTCTTCCAGCTCAACAACAGTGTTGTCCTCCATCAGATAGGCAAATTTGTTGTAAGCTAAAAGAGCCTTCTTCGGCCCTGGTCACCCCACATCCATATTCTGCAGACAATTCAACCACCTTCATCTCCTGTCATAGCCTCTCACTTGAATTTAACTCTATCTCAGACACAACCGTGGCCACTGGGGCATCTTTGGAGGACTACGTACCAACCATAAGCATACTCTGCTTTACAAGTAATATGGCATATTCTACCTTAATGTTTACTATGCCAGTGTCCCAAGCCTTGATGACCTCCCCTTCAGCACCTTTCTTCCTGGCTGGAGCTGGTATCCATCCCCTCAAGGATCAACAGCACTGACTACTACCAGTTCTAGCCTGCCTTCATTTCCTTGGGCAAATAGTTTGTTGCAGGAGCCCCTCAGGGGGAGGACCTGAAGCTCTGGTCAAGGTACCAGTAACTGTAAGGTGCCTTGCTAAGTCTTCCATGGACCACACATTGGAGGCCCTTCTAGCCCTGCTGCCTCCATAGTCAGGTTCTCTCGCCTTGGTTTTTTGAGTAGGGTTTCATATAGCCTAGACTGGCCTTGAATTTTCTATGTACCTGAAGAGGACCCTCAGTTTCTGATCCTCCTGCCTCTACTTCCTGAGTGCTAGGATTATAGGCATGCTACGCCTGATGTATGTGGTGCTGAGTATGGAATTTAGGGCTTTTTACATGCTAGTACTAACTGAGCTACATCTTTAGTCTTGCTTTTGTATTCTTTTATGTGTTGATTCATGAGATTTAAATCAAATAAATCACACCTGCTCTTAAGGGTAATTTTATACGTCCTTTAATTAAACAATCCCAACTGTGTTCTAACTGTGTGCCAGGCTTTTTACTGAGTATCAAGTGATCAGGAAGTAGCTGTGCTTCTGCCATTGTCTCAAGAGTCCTGCAGTCCAGTCACAGACAAACATAAAATTACTTTCTGGCAATATTTGCTCAGCCTCCTTGGCAGTCTTATCTATTGCTATTAGCCATAAAAATTGAGAACTCTTCAAAGCTAATTGCTAGACTCTAATCTCTTTAATCTGTCATATGAGATACATGTATAGATGACCTGTAATATGCAGAGTCCTTAACACTCTCAGGCTGGCCTCTTCTCTGAGGTTAAGACTCTATGTAGCTGTCTTTTGAATATTTCCTCTTACATGCTTCAAGGGCATTTCTAAACATTCATGAAGTCCAATTAGTCAGCACCTGCACTGTGACATAAACTATTTTAGGTGTGTCATGAAACATGACCAAGTCCTTGACTTAACAAAGTTATACTATAGTGGAAGGGAAAGAAGATAATAAATAGATAAATAGATATGTGATATCATTTATAGGTAAGAGTAATGAAAGAAATAGAGAAGATATAAGAATATAAATAAGAGGAATGGCCGGGCGGTGGTGGCGCACGCCTTTAATCCCAGCACTCGGGAGGCAGAGGCAGGCGGATCTCTTTGAGTTCGAGGCCAGCCTGGGCTACCAAGTGAGTTCCAGGAAAGGCGCAAAGCTACACAGAGAAACCCTGTCTCGAAAAACCAAAAAAAAAAAAAAAAGAGTAATGAAAGAAAATGAGCCAAGGTAAAGAGTGTGACTGGGTAAGCTATTTAAAAAACTATTTATTATTATTGCATGTGAGTGTATGTAGCAGGAGCACACATGCTACAGCGCATGTGCAGAGATCAGAGGACAACCTTGTAGAGTTGGGTTCTGGGGATTGAACTCAAGTTTTTAAGCTTTCCTAGTAAGTGACTTTACTCACCAAGCATCTTGCCAGCCCCTAGGTGTGATGTTTTAAATGGAGTAATTAAGGCATGTCTGAAGAAGTACATTTACACAGAGCCTGAGTAAGATGAAGAGAAATGGCTATTGAACATTCCAAACAGCAGAAGCAAGTAAACAGGTCTTGAGATGGGGATGTGCTGGGGGTGTTTGAGGAAGAAGAAGGAGACTAGTGTGGCTTGAGCAGAGCAAAACTGAGTGGTTGAAACTCTAGTCTGAAAGTTAGTGTGTGCCACAGTGAAGACTAAGGAGTTTGTGATAAGTGTGCTAATAAATACACCCTAAAGCATATTAGCAAAAGGAAATGAAATGATCAGGTATATATTTTCATTTTTAAGCTTTTTTATTTTAGAATTTATTTCAGTTGAATTTAAATAGCCCCATGAAGATGGTAGTTAACACATTGTTCAACACCATTCTAACGTATTAATTATATAGTAGTTTATTGTTTAATATATATGTTAATGAGGTAGAAAATAATCTATATATATATATGAGAAAGGACTATTTCAGCTATCTGCTGAAACACACTGGAGGGTAGAAAACTGTAGGCTGAAGGAGCTCGAGTTTCCAGGAGCCCTTGGGGTCTGTGCCTTTGTCCACATTTCTATGGTCTTAGGGTTCTAAAATGTGTTGATATATAGATATAGATATGTATGGCTATATGGTATATGGTAGATATATGGTATATGGTAAATAGAGTAAGAGGAGAAGACTAGGATCAAGGAGAGCTTGTTAAAACTGTGGCTGTCTCAGATAATGGTGTCTTAAATCAAGTTGGTGGCAGAGGTCTGACTTGGGATCTGTTTTCTTATTAAACTGGATATTAGATAAGAAAAAAATAGAAGTCCAATATCAATGTCAGATTCTTGGCTTTAGCAATTGAGTGAAAAGAGGTATCTGTTTTTGATATGGGAGCATTGTAGAGCAGAGAAAATTAGGAAAATGATTATGAGAATTGGTTTGGGCACATTAAATTTAATCTGTCAGCTCATGTGTATAATTCCACATACAGGAGTTTAAAAACAGTGAGACTGTTGTGAATGATAGAAATCAGAACAGAGGTTATCTTTGGGAAGAGGGAATCAAGTGGGAAAGAAGACAAGAGAAACTTCTAGAGTGCTGGTAATGTGTTATACCTTGAACATGGGAGTGGCTACATTGATGAATGCAGATGCACAAAACACTCTGGCTATTGCTATATATAACCTTGAATAAAATAATTCAACCTGGAGAGGTGCATTAGCTTCAGGTGGAGCTTTCATGAAGGCAGTTTGTGATACATGACTCTGGAATTCAGGACAGAGGCTGTTTTTACACACACACACACACACACACACACACACTAATATCTATTTGGAATTGGAATGTAGGTGTTTTGACAATATAGGATTAGGTGAAATCATATAGGAAGTAATGAATTAAAACATCTAAAAAGAATGTGAATGGGGCGCTTCAACGTGTAGAAGTAGGGAAGGAGGGAAATGTCCATCAGAGGAAGCCTAGGCTTAGTGGCTGGTGCATTAGAGGAAACCTGGTAGGGAACTGTGCCTCAGAAGCCATAAGAGGACTCAGGACACAGTAAACTAGCAATGACTAAATCAGATACATATTTTCATTTTTAAGCTTTTTTATTTTAGAATGTTTCATTTCAATTGAATTTAAATAGCCCTATGAAGCTGGTAGTTAACCCACTGAATGTCACCATTCTAAAGTATTTATTATATAACAATTCATTGTGCTGAATGTGATGACTCATGCCTTAGATACCAGCACTCAGGAGGCAGAGGCAGGCAGATCTCTGTGAGTTCAAGGCAGCCTGGTCTACAAATTGTGCTCCAGGACAGCCAGAACTACATAGTGAGTCCCTGTTTCAATAATAATAATAATAAATCATTGTATAATACATATTAATGAGATAGAAAATAATTTAAAAGTAATCAGACACTAACTAGAATGAAAGCTGTGGACTAATAATTATCACAATCCAGATCTAAACTGGCCCCAATCTAAGGAACAGTAGCAAAGCAATAGCCTAGAGGTCATCCTCAATACTCCCATGTTTGTTATTGTTCTGTTTAATCTATGACAAAACGTTGGCAATAGCTTTTATCTCCCACAAACTCATTAACCTACCTACTGTTCTTCACCCTGGGAGATGAAAATGACAGAAGTAATCATTAACCCCTAGACTTTCCAGATTTAGCAAATGAATACGTTAAGCTTGAATTCAGGTAGGTGGCAAATATTCTGATAGAAGTAAGCTTCAAATATTGCAGAATAAATACTATTAAACTGGGTTACTTAACTAAAGTTTTTACTGAATACAAATTTAACTGAGAATCCTATATTTTCTCTGGAAAATATTTTAGGCTGGGGAAAGTGTGAGCAATCATGAATCATAAAAAGTACTTTGTATGTCAAAGTAAAGAGTTTGCATTTTAATTTGATGGCAGTGGAAAACTTGAAAAAAACTTAAGCAAATGACACTAGGTAAATTATTTTAGGTAAATAAGGGGACAATGGATTATAGAGAGGTGAACTGAAACCCTTAGGATAATGTAAAGGCAAAGCTTTTGGTGCCTCAGATCAGGGTAGTGATGCAGAGAGTAAAGACAGGTTGGATGTGTAATATTAAACCCAGATCATATGCATAACATGCACAGTGCCAGCACTCAGTGAATACTGTTGCTTTGTACAGAGTCTAGGGAGTGGAGAACAGGGAGATATGAGGAGGAGCATAAGGACCAGAGAGGAGAGATGGTCAGCACCTGGGCTAAGATCCAGTGAGACAGAACAGGGATTGTTTCTGCTGATATTAGTGAGGGCTAAACTGAACTGTTTTGAATTTGAGAGTACATAGGAGGAAAGGCAATAAAGTCAATATATATAGATGGCTTTCTGAAGAAATGCAGCTATAGGTAAGATGTGGTGCAGAAGGAGGGAATATGGAGCACAGGAAAAGTTTGAATAGCATAGGCCAGGCCTGAGTTTGTTTGAAATGCTGATAGAGCCAGGTATAGTAGTAGGTACGTGGAGTCAATGTTACTCAGGAGACTGAGGCAGGAGAATGGCTTTTAAGCCTAGAAATTCAAGACCAGTCTGGGCAACATAAAAAAAACCCATTTCATTCATTAGTGAATGACTGAATACTGATAGGAAAGTCACAACAGAAAGGGAATACTTAAATACAGGAGGGGTAGAAATAAAGAGCTTTACTTACATATATACACCCCTACTAACTCAAAAGTAAACCATGTATTCTACTTCTGTGAAACATGGAGCTCTGAGAGGGTTTTGTTTTATGTGTTGAGGTATGGGTGTTTTGCCTGTATAGTATTTGTGTGTACCATGTGTGTGTGCAGTGCCTGCAGTGGCCATTGGATCCCCTGGAACTGGAGTTACAGAGGTTGTAAACCACCATGTGAGTGCTGGTGATCAAACCTGGGTCCTCGGCAAGACTGGCCAGTGCTCTTAACCACTGGGCCATCTCTAACCCTGTCCGACATAAATTCTTAAAGAATATTTTCTTCTATATGAGGCAAGTTAGATTATTCAACATATATTAGGTTTTCTTCCTTTTACAGGGGTGAAGTCATTAAAACCAGGGGATTGGTTTGGTTTTGAGTTTGAATTCTGTCTTTTGTACTTAATGTCCGGTTAAATAGAATTAAACTATGTTTTCATTTGTAGAAAATGCAGCTTCTGAGGTTATATTTGCTGGGAAAACTGGCCCTCCAACCACCAAAAAAACAAAGAAAAAAGCAAGTATTGAAGCAGAATAACTATACAAATAGTTGCCCCAATAAAAGATGTGATTTTAATTAACACATGCAGAAATTATTTTCTGTGTATTTAAGGCAATAGCAAAACTCATTTTTGGAGCATAAGACTTACTCAGTTTGTAGAAACCCTATGCATGCCATACATAAATATATACTTTATATAAGTTTAATAAAAGAGAATTAAAATATATTTTAACATTTTTTTCTGATTCCCTTTCAATGACTAGGTACACATTATTCATTAAGTTACAAATAAAAAATTTACTCTATAACCAGAGCAGCATTTTATGCTGAAGACTATAGTCTTTGGGAATCTGAAGTGCTCTGGGGAAGGCTTTGGACTTTGAAAGCCTTTCATTAATTGTATCATTTCTTTATATCATTCCAGCCAGATAAGTAGTTGTTTTGTTTGTTTGTATGCTTATTTAATGGTATCTATTTTATAGCTGAGAAAACAGGCTTATATTTTCATCATTTTTTAGCGGTTTGTGGCAGGTCTTTCTTGCTGTAAACCCATTTTCTTCCTACTATATAGATTAGGGAATAAATTGGGTAAAGGCAAACATGTTATCAGGAAGATCTATCAATAAGAAATTAAAAATAGTTTTGGTGAGAGATTTTGTGTTTGGCTTTGATTAAGTTGTTTTGTAGAAGATATGGAGAGATGTGCATGAATTGAAGGTAATTTTGCCTGTAAATTTACAGATTAATATAGAGGAAGGAGTGAGAAGTATGGAGAAAGACTTCTTCTAATCTTTGTATTGAGCAGCTGATTGCTAAAGATATTATTGGAGGGGCTGGAGAGATGATTCAGTTGATTAAGTGCTTGGTATGGAAGTGCATGTAGCTAGTCTTTCTTTGTCCCACCAGCCAGCTCCCAAATCACTACATGGAGACTTATTATTAATTCTGAAAGCTCATCCAATAGATTAGGCTTGTTTTTAGCTAGCTCTTTGGTAAGTAAGCAAAGAAAGTATACTAGAGGAAAATTCTCTTTTATACAAATGGTGATTGGATAATTAAATTAACTTAAATTAACCCATTTCTATTAATCTGTGTACTGCCCCAAGGCTCATTTACCTCATTTATATACTGTCCATCCTGTAATCCTGCTTCCTTCATGTATCTTCATGTCTTTGTTTTCTTCCCAGTGTCTCCCTGCCCTAAAAATCCTGCCTAGCTATTGGCTGTTCAGCTTTTTTTTTAAACCAATCCAAGTGACACATCTTCACGGTGTACAAAAAGATTATTCCACAACATTCCCTCTTTCTGTCTAAATCAAAAGGAAAGGTTTTAACTCTAACAATATAAAACTATATACAATAAGAACAATTACCAAGTAAGAAATACATTTACAATGTCCAGTCCATTAGTATTTGGCAAATTTAGAGAAAATATTCCATTATCTATCCTCTCTTGATGAGTTCAAAGTTTTTTTTTTTTTTTTTTTTTTTTTTACCTAATTTACTTTCTATCATGACTAAGAAAAACTGTAACTATAACTATCTAGTCTGCAACTCCATCAGAGACCCGAGAAGGATATAATAATACCTGAGTAAACAGGAAGTGCAGAGCAAGCAACTTCCAAAACTATGAAATGACAGAGACATATGGCTGCCTGGACAGTCACTCCAGGGCTCCTCTGTAATGTTGGGACATCCATCTTTAAAGTAAATTGGTGCTGCCAAGAACAAACATGTTTCATTGTCATGGAAAGCCTTATGTTATTAAAACATTTAAAATACCATATTCTGTAGATCTTTGAAGTATTTGAAGATCACCTATCCATCTAAAATATATTTCCTTATGATCTTGAAAACATACCTAACATGGCTATAAGTTTGATTGTTATAGATGACTAACTACTAACCTGTATTTCTTTAATATCCTAAATAACTTTCAAAGACTAAAATTTTACATTACATTTTTAAATGAGCTGCATAGGTATAGTACCTTAAACAAGAGTAGAAATGTATGTGCAGAATGCTCTAACAAAAATAACCTTAAATTTGTAGTAATATACAAAAATACCTTAAAAAAGAGTAGACACATATATACAGTATAACAAAAATAACCTTAAATTTGTATCAGTATATAAAATTCCATACCAATGTAAAATATTTGAGACTAGTGATTGTTCAAAAGTAGACTCAACAATCTACCCTTTTATCCCATCGTTTTTATACTATATCCCGTTTTTTTCTCTTCAGAAAGAGATCCCTGAATTTAATTTCCTTTGTTCAGTTTTTTTTTCTGACCATGACCAATAACAATTTGTGATGACAAACATCCATAATCCACTTAACAACCAAAAACCATCCACCCCACCTCTTGTGAATGTGGGTGTTGTGTTTTCTAGACTGCTTTCTGTTGTCTGGGGGCACTGGCATCTTTGGGGGACCCTAAGAAAATTGGGATAATGTTCAAGTCCTGGGAGAGCTAGCTGTTGTCTAATCTCAGTATGATGGGGAAATATAG
This sequence comes from Peromyscus aztecus, assembly GCA_902168405.1. Taxonomy (NCBI): domain Eukaryota; kingdom Metazoa; phylum Chordata; class Mammalia; order Rodentia; family Cricetidae; genus Peromyscus; species Peromyscus aztecus. The sequence continues at coordinate 29,966 of CABHPQ010171966.1, read as the reverse complement.
GGCTTATCTGAAGTCTGGATAAAGTAGTCTGTGAGGCTGGATCATCTCAGCCAGCAGCCTTGAAGCTGTTCTGGGTACAGAACTCTTGAGGAAACTGCAGCAGAGGCTCTCTGAGAGGCTGGATTACCTGGGCCAGCTGTTTTCATTGTTGTCTGATCCGCTTGCTCTGGAAACACATAAACTTCCAAAGGTAACATACTTAGCTACATTAACACAAGTATTGACTGTGTACATAAGCCAGCCAAAGATAATTTTTGTTTTATGTTCAAGCAGGTAAAATGTATGCCACCTGTCTTGTAGTTTTTATGTTTATTTCTTTATTTCTGTAGCTAGGATTTTCAGGGGTCTCCCCCAATCAAATCTGATCTCTATCAACCAGGAATGAATCCACAGCCTTTTGTTTTCTGTGGAAACAAAAGCATAACCTCTTCCCCAATGTAACATATCTTTTGACTTCCATTTTGAAGTTAAGATATTTTTAAAATATATAGGTTGATGTAATATAGTATTTTTTATGATCCAATGTCTCTCAGAAGCTTGTTTGCTCATCAGCAATCAAAAAATTTAAAGTCAATACAAGACATACAGAATCCAGACTTCCCTGTGAGTTTCCTATCTCTACATGACTTTTTTTTTTTTGTTTGTTTGTTTTTGGTTTTTCGAGACAGAGTTTCTCTGTGTAGTTTTGGTGCCTGTCCTAGATCTCGCTCTGTAGACCAGGCTGGCCTCAATCTCACAGAGATCTGCCTGGCTCTGCCTCCCGAGTACTGGGATTAAAGGCGTGTACCACCACCGCCCGGCGATTTATTCTTTTTTTATTATTTATAAACAATTTACTTTTTTCTATGACTATCTATACCCATTTTCTTTTTTAATCCTACACATATTTTTAAACATACTGTAACCTGGTTAGATTTTTTTTTTCTGCCTGAATTTGATTTACTGCGTATCTGTATCTGTAATCTTTTCTGTCTGGATGAGCAAAGTCTTAACCTCTGCACAGCTTAGCTCATGGCATGCTGGTGGCTCAAGGCCATCAGCAGTGGCTGGGAGGCCACTGGCAGTGGCTGGGAGATGCATCTCTGTACCATGGCCTCATAAGAGACTGAAGAACTAGGAAGCCATGTTTTGCTCTGTTTTTGTATGTTTGGAACCTTTTTTTAAAGCTTTCTCAGGTCTTATGTGGAAAAACGTGCTCCCACATTGGATGCCATTTGTAAATGGATGTTTCTTTGGGCTACCAGCTCACAAAAAAATGATACTGAGACATAATTAATTATGAAATATTGGCCAATAGATTAGGCTTGTTTTTAGCTAGCTCTTATAACTTAAATTAACCCATTTCTATTAATCTATGTGCTGCCCTAAGGCTCGTTCACCTCATCTATGTACTGTCCATCCTGCTTTCCTGCTTCCTCTGTGTCTCCTCCTGTCTTTGCTTTCTTCTTCCCAGTGTTCTCTCTGCCCCTAAATCCTGCCTAACTATTGGCCATTTAGCTTTTTACTAAACCAATCCAACTATCACATCTTCACAGTGTACAAAAATATTATTTCACAAGCACAAGGGCCTAAGTTTTAATCCTTAGAACATATGTAAAAGCTAGATACAGTGGCACAATCCTGTCATCCCAGGACTGGAGGGGCAGAGACAAGAGGGTCCCTGGGACTTGCTGGCCAGCTAGTCTACCTGAATAAGTAAGCTCCAGTTTCAGTGAGAAACTTGTCTCAAAAAAAAATTCAAGAATAATTGGAAAGACATTGGATGTCAACATGTGACATCTATATGTCAACATATAGACAGATGGACATGTACCTACCTATGTACACACACACACACACACACACACACACACACACACACACAATGATGCTACTTGATGTTATAGGAAAGATCTAAGAGATATAAGGATACATGAAGATGAAAATGTTGAAAAGACCATTGATATGAATTTACAGATCAGGAAAACATATAAAAGGTGTATGGTATTACAGTGCTTTGTAAAGACAAAGGAATATATGACACTACTTGGGCAAGAGTATCTATGGAATATGGAAAAGAGGAGGATCCAGGAGCAGTCAAGTACTTGTACTCATGATAGTTTGGGTTAGTGAAAGAATGAACAAATAAATCAGTGTGTCAGAGTGGAGAGCCAAGAAGTAGACCCACATGCGTCTAGCCAACTGATCTTTGGTAAGTAAGCAAAGAAAGTATATTAGAGGAAAATTCTCTTCTCTACAAATGGTGATTGGATAATTAAATATCCACATGCAAAAAAAATTGAACCAAGAAACAGATGTTTCACATTTTACAAGAATTAGCTCAAATATATAAAATGTGAAATTGTAAAACTCTTAGAAATAACAGGAGAAAATATAGGTTGCCTTGGTGAATGAAAAAAAAAGAAATAAAAAGGAGAGGAAAGGACATGACTGCTCCTAGATATGATGGAGAAGAAAGTTTATTATAGATATGTGGGAGAGCATAGTCAGAGGCAGAGCTATCTGGGAGAGTCCAGAGTGGACATGAGCAGGCTGAGCTGGGCCATGTGAGAGAGAGAGAGAGTGAAAAGGAGAGTGGAGAGAGGGGAACCAGAAGCAGCAGCCAGGAGGCCAAAGGTGCAAGAGGGTCTGGATTATATAGGGAAGAGTCTCTGGAGGAAAGGCAGCCCAGCCACTGGGATGGAGGGTTTAGGGTCAAGGGTGGGTATGCAGTGATCCAATCCATACCCTGTAATAGGTAGGAACTGAGGGATGCTGGGAGAACTTAGCAGACAGGTCTGTTTTGATATGTTAAATAGGCACCTCAGCCGTTTGTCCTTGTTTGAAACTTAACAGTACATGGTAATTAATTTTTAAATAAAACACCACAGCACCAAAGGCATAATACGTGAAAAAAATCATTGATAACTGTAATTCATCAAAATTGATACCTGATCAGTGAAAGCCAATGTTGAGAAAGAGAAGACAGGCCTCACATGATCCAAAAACACTCAAAGAACTTTTTAAGTTCAGGTTTGAAGATGAAGTAATGGACAGAAGACCTAAACAGATACTTCACTTAAAGAAGGTGTGCAAATGGCAAAAAGTGTGTTAAAAGTTGTTCATCCTCACACGCCCATAGAAAACTGCAAATAAAACACATCAGCAGAATATTCCCAATCTAAAACATGGACAGTGCCAAATTCTGCTGCAGATGGATAGCAGCAGGAGTGCTCAGTCATTGCTGGAAGCTGCAGATGGCACAGCTACACTGGAAGACAAGTTTGTGCATTTCTTTTAGCAAAACTGAGCATGCATTCACTATGACCCAGCAATCAGTCTTTAGTGTTTACCCAGTGAAGGGGAAATTTCAGTCTACATAAAACATGTATATGGATGTGAGTAGCAACTTCATTCATAACCTCTAGAACTTGCAAGTGACCAAACCATCTTTTCAGTAGATGAGCATAAAAACAAACTGTGGAATTTCTAAATGGTGTGATATTATTCATGAACCACCATGAAGAAACAATGAGTGGGCTGCTAAGATAGTGGGTAAAGGCTCTTGTTTCACAAACCTTATGACATATGTTTGATCCCTGGAACTTATGGCAGAAGGAGAGCAGCAGCTCCTAAAATTGTCCTCTGACCTTCACATGCATGCCATGGTGCAGATGCACCTACACATATGCACACAAGCATACTAATAATATTTTTTAAAGCAATGGAGTTATAAGCCATGTGGAAACAAACTTATTTGAAAAAGTTTATATGATTCTAACTATGATATTCTAGAAAAGGCAAAACTATGGAGATAGTAAAAGCAGAAACCTAATGGTTGCCCAGAATTGGAAAAAGAAAGGGACGAGGAGGTGAAGTGTAGAGGAATTTTTAGGGCAAGCAAGCTATTTTTTTATGACACTACATGGTGGATATGTGTTAAACATTGGTCAAAAACTACAGCATATACAACATTGAGTGAATCCCAAGGTTAACTGTAGGTTTTAGATGCTGCTGGTATGTAAGTGTAGATTCATTGATGATGAAAAACAAACTCACCATATAGAGGATGTTAATAGTGTGAAGGATGTACATATGTGTGTCCAGGGCTATGTGAGAACTCTGTACTTCTGTTCAACTTTGATGTAAACTCAAAACTGCCCAAATTTTTTTGTTAATTTAAAAGAGAATAGTGAATTACATTTAGAATCATGAGTCTGGTGATTTCACCAAGAATAATTTTAGTGGACCGATGAGCATCAGACCAAATTAGAATAGGCTAGAGTTACAGAAGGGGCAGTAGTCATAATTTTGTGTAGAACCCAACCTTAAACGCAGCCATGACCAAGATTAAGGCTCAAGACCTGTGTGGCAAGAAGGAGGAACTGCTGGAACAACTGAACGATCTGAAGATGGAGCAATCCCAGCTCTGTGTTGCCAAGGTGACAGGCAGCACCTAGTCCAAGTTCTCCAAGATGTAAGTCAGCCACAAATCCATCGCCTGTGTCCTCACCATCATTAGCCAGACTCAAAAAAGAAAATCTTAGGAGGTTCTACATGAGCAAGAAGTACAGGCCTCTGGACCGGTGGACCATGATACAGCCATGTGCCGCCGGCTCACCAAGCATGAGGAGAAGCTGAAGACAAGAAGCAGTTACAGAAGGAGGGGCTGTACCCACTGCGCAAGTATGCAGTCAAGGCCTGAGGTAGCAAAGGCAATAAAGTGCAAGACTGGGGCTGCGGGTGGGGTGGGGAAAGAACCGACCCTAGAGGGAAATAGTAGAAAAGAGTAGCAATTGAGTGGAGAGGCAGGGACTCAAGAAGCCTTTAATTAACAAACTGGATATATCAGATCACTTTTGAAGGCCACTAAAAATGGTGGACGGGAAGATGGGGGCATAACGTTGAATTCTACCCAGTAGGCAACTGGAGCTTTCCGAGGCCTAGAGATCTAGTTAAACTTGACCTGAATTTCAGTTCTTTGTCCTAAAGCAATAAAAGGAAGTCTTCCTCATGCTCTCTCTATTCTGTTTTCTTCTTTCTCTCTCCTCCAGCTTCCTGTCTTTGTCCTTCATCTATAATGTCTACTCTATAATGTAACTTCTACTAGTCTGCACCATTCTCTCATATAGATAAAATACTTTGCAACTTAAGTGTGTCCCATCTTACATCAATACCATTTCTCTGCCACTGTGTGTTCTGCCTCTTCTCAAAAGTATGCTTATTTTAGGTGTCTCTTCCTGAGCATAACTCAATCATCATAATATCCTAGTGTTTAAAAATGGCCAATAGCACATGAAATGATGCTCACTATAATTATGCATTAGGTAACTGCAAATCAATGCCGCAATAAGATACTTATCCACATGCACTAAAATGCCCACAATAAAAAATACAGTAACCAGTATTGGTGAGGATGTGGAGAAATTGGAATCCCTATAGATCCTGCTAGGAATGTGAAATGGCATGGTCATATTGGAAAACAGTTTGTTGATTCTTCAAAAACTTAAATGTGGATCCAGCAATTCTACTGTAACTTTTATCCCAAAGAAAAAAAAAATATCCATCCTCCCAAAATCTTGTACATAATAATTGTAAAATTATCTATAATTGCCAAAGAGTAGAAACAACCCCAATGTCCATCTAATAAGTGGATCATAAAATGTGGCATATCTATATAATAACATATTATCCAGTTAAAAACAAATGAAGCACTGATGCATGCTAAAACATGGATGAACTTTGAACACAGTATGCTACATGAAAGGAGCAAGTCACAGAAGACCACACACTATATTCCACTTACAGGAAATACCCAGGGTGAAAAATACATAAAAAATATATGTAATGAGTCCTTTTCTGGCCTGCCATTCAGCTCCCAAATGACACAGAGACTTCTTACTAATCATGAAAACTTGGCCTTAGCTTAGGCTTGTCCCATTAGCTCTTATAACTTAAATTAACCCACTTATTTTAATCTACGTTCTGTCACATAGCTGGTTACCTCATCTCTCCTTACTGCCCATGCTGCTTCCTCTGCATCTGGCTGGTGACTTCGCTGCCTTCTTCCCAGAGTTCTCTCTCTGCCCAGAAGTCCTGTCTCTACCTCCTGCCTAGCTATTGGCTGTTCAGCTTTTTATTATAACAATCACAGCAATACACCTTCACACAGTGTACAAATATCCCATAACAGACAAAATTAGAGAGAAGGTTACTTAGTACTGGTGTAGTGGGATGGAAATTTGCCACTAATATGAAACTTTACGAACTAAATGTTCTAAAATTAGATTATGGTAATGGTTGCATGACCCTAAAAATACCTTCAATTATTGAATTTCATACTTAAGTGAACTTTAGGATATGTTGAATTGTATCTCAGAATCACTATTTTTAAATGTCCATTTTATATTGAAAAGAGAAGTCTTTGAGAACATGAGGCATTGGTCTAGAATTTAAGCATGAGTACTAGCCATTGTGGTGGGTTTGTAGATGCAGTGTGAGAGGGCTAAATTTGCACTTAAAAAGGCACACACCACATTCAAATGTTCTACTCTGTCTTTAAATTCTTAATTTTTTTCTTTAGAGACAAGGTTTCTCTGTGTAGCTCTGGCTGTCCTAGAACCTACTCTGTAGACCAGGCTGGCCTTGAACTCACACAGATCTGCCTGCCTCTGCCTCCCGAGTGTTGGGATTAAAGGTATGCACGACCACCACCTGGAATGTCTTAATAATTTTTAAACTAGAGCCTCCCTTTCTGCATTGAGTCTTGAAATTTTTGAGCCTTGGATGGCATCCTGTTTGATGGTTACTGTTGTTACAGAAGTAAATGGTGAAAGATTTTCAGCTGAAAATTGCAAAGGGAAGAAGACCGTTCTAAGGAAAATAGAACATGTGTGAAATAGTCATGAGAAGCTAGACATGTGTAGTATAGTTGCTTGTGTGAGGCAATTTTGTTGAGTCTGCGATTTGCCAGGTTACACAGTTCTACCAGTGTTCGGTTACATTGAAAGTACAGAGGAGGTGGAAGTGAGGGCTTGTCTGAGATTGAAGATTTGTCCGGCATCTGTGCTGGAAGGGGAAGGGATAAGAAATTAATTATACGGATGGATAGTGACAGGTTAGATAACCCACACAGAAGACTAAAGGAGGCTGATGGTGAAGAGAGAATGGCAGGATCAGTGGACTAAAGATTCTAACGGGGGCATGCTGTTTCATGAAGGCACTTAAACAAGGCAGACTAGCAGGCATGGGAAGCTGTCTGAATTGATGACTCTGTAGAGTCTAGCGAAGGTGACATGACCAAAATGGCATGAGGGAAAAAGCAGCCTAGAACTGAAGGAACTGGGAGGACAGCTGTGGATGTCATCCACCCGGTTGGTGACACTCTAGAATGATGGCAAGACTGAAAGAAACATCTGTCTTCAGAGAAAGAAGTCACTTTAGGCCGTTGTGTGCTTTGCTCTTGACTGTCCTCCCCTTTACTCATCGGCATGGACTGTACCTTCCTTAGCTCCCACTTCCTTCCCCTACTCTGCCCAACTTCAAATCCTTAGAGCTGCACCACCACAGTCTAGTTCTATGTGGAATTCAGACTTCACTTCCCTACCCACGTTTGCCATGTTTGTATTTAAAGTACTATAATAGTATAAATACATTATGAAACCATGAGACAAGTCCGTAGCTGGAGTCACTGAAGCATGTGTAATAGTCAGCACAGGGATTAGTTGACAAAACAACACACTTGTGATGGTTAACATGTCCTGATGTTAAAAGGATTTTCTTTTTGGAGGACCTGGTTACTTAAATACAGAATATTGTATAATAAAGACAGTAATAAATATATTTAATATTTTCCCTAGTATAAAATTATGTATTGTCAAACGGATCGCATAATTTGTTTTTGCAAAACATTGTTTGGCCTTCTCCCTTTTACCCACGTCATCACCCCTGCTAGCCAAGTGCTCTGCCGCTACCCAATCCATATCTCCAACCTTGTAAAACACCACGTGAACATTGTTCCCTTACATGTGGTAGAACTGAGTATTTCAACCTATTTTGTCTTTCACCAGATTTTTCATTTAAATATATGGAACATATTTGTTTTTTAGGCATATGTCAGGCTTTGGGTTGTTACATTTTATAGTGCTGGAGATATATACCCCTAGCCTAGGAACACATTCTTTTTTCCTAGAAAATCAATTATCTTCACGTTTAAACCTATTTTTTTCAACTTGAAGTAATAGGACACCTAAGAAGGACAAGGAATGTTTTTTAGTATTGTGAATTATATTGGCTATTGTGAATGTGTTTCAGCCTGAAAAGGAATCTGAAGATAGAGGTCCACAAGTTCAAACAAAGTTAAGCTCTGGTCATCTAGACAGCAAGGCTCCATTCTCCCATCATAGTTTACCTCTTGAAATCGTTGCCATGAAGGATGCTCTTCTGCCTCAAACCCTGGAAACTGTGTTGGTAAGTCCTGGTATTTTATTAACTCATAATTATTAGAAAGACTATAAAATATACTGATTGGGAAGGTTTAGAAATGCACAGTTTCTTAACGAATACAGAGAAAATAGAGCGCCGTAAATTCTACAGCTGTATGCAAGCTAATGCTTTGTAAAGTGAACTGAATGTTAGTAGCCGTGTCATTGGGACATCTGGATCTCGGGTCTTAAGGGCTCCCATCTCGGCCCTGCCTTGTAGGCATGACAGTTACCTGAAGCCTCAATGGGGGCAGTACTTCCAGGTCAGAGCTGGAACAGCTACCCACCACAACTGCCTGGATCCAATGGGGAGTTCTAAAGCAAAGAATATACATTACCCAAGTCTACATTGTGCTGTATGCTCAGGACTTGGCTGGAGGCTGAGGTGACATGATGGCCTCAGCTTGATAGCTGATGCAGATACTAAAGATATTGCAGCTGGATTATTGCTAAACACACCCCTTGCAGTGTACCAGCAGGTTCTTTGATCAAGGACAGAGACCCCTGAGGCTGCCTCAATGATGATAGAGCTAGCTCACTAGAAGACTCATTCTGTCTTCTCTCCAAAATCCATAGGTTCTCTCTGCATACACTCTTTGTAATCCTTGCTCACCAATCCTAAATGTAGACTAATCCTTATTTTTCAGGTAAAGAAATTAAAAGTATATCATTAATAAGTTAGAGTTAACATATGCTATACCAAGCAAATATACCCATAAGTTTTTTAATAACAATTTTCTTAATAATCCATTTTAGATTAGCTTATTCCAACTAGTTTAAGTAGATTAAATCAGAAGAAAAGCAGAGTGAAAGAAAAGTAAAAGTGGAATAAACTAACACAGACTGAACTCTGATTTTCAATTTCTCTCAGAGTTTGGGTTCCAGATCCAAACGGCATCACAGAACAGTCACATTCTCAGAAAGAGACGCTTAGCAGAAAGGCATGGTGGGTTTATGGAGTCCAAGCTTTAGAAAGGCAGCTGATTGCTGGGAATAAAGCTACCCACCTCTGTCCTTCTGCCCATCTGTCACTCAGCTTCGCTGGCCTCCCTTTTCTTCTTTGTTGCCCATGATTGTCTCATTCAGCATCCCACTGTCTCTCCATCTCTTCCTGGTCTCCCTGCTCCACACTATCCCTGCTTCTGCGCCTCTGCCTCTTCATCTGTTCAGTTTCTGTTGTTTCTTTCTCTCTCTTCTCCCTCCTCTCAGCCATCTTCTCTCTCTTCTCCCGGTCTCTTAGAGCATCCCTCTCTTCCTGCATCTTTACCTCTCCCATTTCCCCCTCGTTTCTCCCCAACTTTCCACTCCCACTTTGTTAAAAAGGGCAGTACTATTCCAGGAACTAAGCAAATGCTGGAAATAATTTTAAGGTGGTTAAAAGAAGTAATCAAAGCGTATTACTTATTACTCTAGCTTTTCTTCCTAAATTAGTAGTAATTTCAACCTCAGCAGTCTTATATAGTTGTTACACAAGATACAGTTCTAGTCAGAGTTGTCTGACCTAGTTCAGTCCAGAAAATTCTTCAGTTTCCTATCAGGTGATTTAAAATTTAACTATCAGAATAAGGATTTTATTATTATTACACATGGTTTAGTCTACTAACTTTGAATTACTATTTTGAAAATATTTTCTTTCTAATCATTAATCTATTTTCTAAATATTTATAGAAAAAAAGTTCTACTCCTCCTGATAAGCAAAGCAAAGCCCTGTTAACAAGTACACCATCTTCAGACACAGCTGACTTTGTGGTAAGTGCCAGCCTGTGACCCTTGTGGTATCTGCTTCCTGACTTCTCCTCCCCCATTCATCTGTTTGTATCACACCACAGGCATTTGCCCATAAGGAACAATACCTGTACTTCTCTGCTACATAAACACACTTGCACTGCAAATACTCTATATGTAAGGGAGAATACTGCAGCACCAACCAGTGTTTGTTTGGGAGTTTTGTTTAAAGATTTTATTTTTAATTATGTGTATGTATCTGTGTGTGGGTAGGTTTAAAAATAAAAAAGACTTATTTGTAATTATGTGTATGTGGGCATCTGAGTGTGAGTGCCCCCAGAGGCAAAAAGAAGGAGCTGGAGTTACAGGTGGTTGTGAACTTCCTGACATGGGTGCTGGGAACTAAACTCAGGTCCTCTGCAAGAGCAGTACACATTCTTAATGACTGAACCATCTCTAGCCCCAAACTTTCTCCCCTACCCTTTCCTTCTCTTCCCCCCCCCCCCTGCCCTGGCTGGCCTAGAACTCCCTTTGTAGACCAGGCTGCCCTTGAATGCATAGAGATCAGCCCAACTCTGCCTTTGGAGTGCTGGGATCAAAGTCATGTGCTATCATGACCAGCCTTTCTTGTATGTGTAATATAAAATTTAGAATTTTAATTGTGTTTAGCTGTGCATTGAACATTTCTGCATAACCATCATCTCCATCTAGTTCTAAACTTCTTTTTCATCTTGTAAAACTAAAACTCCATACCTGTTAAACAGTAACTCCCTATTGAACCCTCCCCGGCCCCTAGCAATCACCTTCCTACTTTCTCTCTGTGAATTTGACGACATGAGGTGCCTCGTATAGTTAAAATCACACATTAGTTACTCTGTTTTTTTGAGGCAGCGTGTGACTTATCCTGGGATCAGTTGACCCTCCTGCCCCAGCCTCCCCAAAGAGCCGGGATTATGGGTATATTTCACCATGCCCACCAGTATTCCTCCTTTTATGACTAATATAATTCACAAATATTATGCCTTCAAGTTCACATATGTGATAGCATGTGTCAGAAATTACTTCCAAGGACTGGAGAGATGGTTCAGTGACTGAGATCACTGGCTGTTCTTCCACAAGCCTGGGGTTTGATTCCCAACACCCACATGTGGCTCACAACCCTCTCTAACGCCAGTTCCAGGGAATTCAACACCCTCTTCTGGCTTCCATGGGTACTACATACACATGGTGCACAGACTTAAGTAGCCAAAACACTCACATACATAAAACAAAATAATTTAAAAACACATAATGTGGGACAGCTCGGTAGATAAGGGTGCTTTCTTACAACCTGAGTTCTATCCTCAAGACTCACACGGTGAAAGGTGAAAACCAACTCCTGAAAGATGTTCTCTGATTTTCATGTGAGTGCAGAGGCATGTGCACACACAACACAATACAACACACACACACACACACACACACACACACACACACACACACACAATTACTTACATTTTAGATATGAAAACATTCTGTTATAAGATCACATTTTATTTATGTGCCTGTCAGTTGGTGGACATTTTGGTCATTTCTACTTTGGTTGGTATGAGCATTGGTGATAAAAGCATATGCACAAGTATAAGATCCTTATTTTCAGTTCCTCTGAGTCTATATCCAGACGTAGAATTTCTAGATCATGTGGTAGGGACACCTGAAGTTTTCTAGAAAGTCTTTTCTGTAGGGCTTGCCTCTTTCACCATCACCTCACTAGCAATGCACGAGGTCCCGGTCCCTGCGCATCCTCATTTCACCATCACCTCACTAGCAATGCACGAGGTCCCAATCCCTGTGCATCCTCATTTCACCATCACCTCACTAGCAATGCACGAGGTCCCTGCACATCCTCACTTCACCATCACCTCACTAGCAATGCACGAGGTCCCGATCCCTGTGCATCCTCATTTCACCATCACCTCACTAGCAATGCACAAGGTCTCGATCCCTGTGCATCCTCATTTCACCATCACCTCACTAGCAATGCACGAGGTCCCGATCCCTGCGCATCCTTGCCAGTATTTGTGATTTTGTATTCTATTTGGCTTTGATCAGAAATTATTTATACGTTGATTATCCACAGTTAAGTGTGTTTTGAAGAATTATTTCCAAATGTAATTAATTACATTTATTCAAATGAAGTTGTTTGTACATCAAATACACAAGAAAATGCTTCAGTTAGGTAGTGTTTTCAATATGAGTTTAATTACCTAAAGCTAATTGTTTTTGAAACTTTAAAAGGAGTTATATTGTTATATAGATTGATTTGTCTCCAGTGCAAAATGTATCTTTTGAAGAACTATTTCCAAATGTCAGCAATTATGTTAACTCAAGTGAAATTGTTCCTGTGTCAAGTTGGCAAGAAAGTTCTTCAAATGAGGTAACATTTTCAAATTTTTCTTCAACTGCTAAAAAAATAGTTATTATGAAGTTCCTTGAGACTAACACCCTTTGTGTGTGTAAAGAAGACCCTATTGTTAGATATATGAACTGCAAATACTGTCTCCACTTTGATCAGTTGCCTATTTACTCTGTACATAGGATCTTTTGAGGCACGACATTTAGAATTTTTCATTTTTTAAGTTGTCTAATTTTTCTTTTGTGGCTTATATCTTTGGTATCATTCAAAAAGTCATGACCAAATCAAATGTCAGGAAGCTTCTGCCACTGTTTCCTTTTCTTTTCTTTTTCTTTTTTCTTTTTTTTTCTTTTTTTTTTTTTTTTTGATTTTTCAAGACAGGGTTTCTCTGTGTAGTTTTGGTGCCTGTCTTGGATCTCGCTCTGTGGACCAGGTTGGCCTCAAACTCACAGAGATCCGCCTGCCTCTGCCTCCTGAGTGTTGGGATTAAAGGCATGCGTCACCACTGCCTAGCCTGCCAATGTTTTCTTTAAAGAGGTGTAGGTCTCACAGTTAGGTGTAAAATCTATTTTGACTTAGTTGCTGTGTGTGCATCTAACTTCACCTTTGCCTGTAGGTACCCAGTTGGAACAGTGCCATTTCCTGATTTTGTTAGCTGAGAATTGTACAAGGGAAAGTTAAGTATAGTAATTCTAGATTATAAACAGTTTCTTTTGTTTTCTTTCACTTTTTATGACTAGGACTTATTATGTAGTTCAGGCTAGACTCAGATCCAGTCTTAACCTCAAGCTCTTATTGTAACTTCCCAAATGTTTGGATTACAGGCATGAGGCATCATGCCCAAGCAAGACAAAACATTTCACTCCCAGAACTCAGTGGGTCTCTTGTTTTTCATAAATTTCTTGTACACACACACACTAGTATAATCCAAAATGGGACAGGTTAGGATGACTTATTGACACATAAATGGGAAGGCAATGACTGAATTCAGAAATTGAGTAGCACTTGTTAGAAATTCCTATTGAAACTTCTAAATGCTTCTATGATTGTTTTTATTTATTAATTATTTGGATATGTATGTGTGGTGTATGCATGTGTGTTCTCACATAATGTGGGCACAAGTGTGCAGGTGTGTGTGTAGTTTTGAGGTTGACATTAATTGCCTTCTCCAGTTCCTTCCCACCTTATGGTAGGTCATGGTCTCTTTCTGAACCCAGAACTCCCAGTTTTGGAGCATCTGGCTAGCCAGATTCCTCAGGGATTCTCTGTTTCTTGCCTTTCTGGTTCTGGGATGACATCAGACCATCACACTTGCCTGACATTTCCATAAGTGCTAGGGATCCACACTCCATTCCTCACACTTGTTTTTAACCCTGGCTTGTCTTTACTGCCCCCACCCCACCCCCAGACTTCTGTTACAAACAGGCTTTCACCATCTTCTATGGCTTGTCATAGCCCAAGTAGAAGGAGAAAGGCTTATTTTTTGGTTTTTCAAGACAGGGTTTCTCTGTGTAGCTTTGGAGCCTGTCCTGGAACTTGCTCTGTAGACCAGGCTGGCCTTGAACTCACAGAGATCCTCCTGGCTCTGCCTCCCAAGTGCTGGGATTAAAGGCGTGCACCACCTCTGCCCAGCAAGTAAGGCTTATTTTTATGTGTACATGTATTTCAGTATTGGCTAAGGACTCCTGTTAGCTTTGCCTGAGTCACTTGTCTGCCCTGGTCCATCTGTCATTGCCAGGGAAATGGAAAACTATAATTGTCTAAGCCTGGGTTTTCTGTCCACTCCTGTGGTCATAGAACAAGGTTTACAACCAGAAGGATGGTGCAAAACTTGCTGAGCTAACAGAACAAGTTGCCATTCTCCATGACAACTCTTTTCACAGTATTTGGTATTGAACAGAGAAACTGAGATCATCCCAAATTTTTAATTCCATTACAGATAACATTTTTCCAGCCTGTCATTTGTAAGCAGAAGATTTTTTAATCCCAGCACTTGGAAGGAAGAAGTAGAGGATCTCAAGGCCAGGCTGGACTATATAGGGAAACCCTGCTTCAGAAAAGGAAGCCCTCTTTTTGAGGACATCTTGGAGTGTGATGCTTTTTTATTTTAAATGTAGAGTGGGGAACTTTAGGAATATATTGAGTCAATTATCTTTATCTTACAGACTGCTCTTTTAGCTCAAATATTTTGTGTTATATCTCTGATTATTGTTTAATTTATTCTTTGGTAATATAAATTTTTAACATCTTGGGAGTTTTTTTTATTGATTTATCTTTTTTTCTCATTGTTTATATCCTTGATCTTTCCCACTATATTTTAGGAGTGCTTCCCTATTATTTATTTCCTTCAAAAAACTAGAAATAAAAACCATTTTGTAGCAGATTCTGATAGCAGCTGTATACACTGAAGTTGCCTAGCTCTCATTCTGGAAATCAAGTCTTAGGAAAGGTTTCATTTGCAGAACAGTTTCTGGTTCTGGCAAAGAGCAGTGACTGTCTGTCAGCATGGATGTTGGTCCTGTCAGGTCGACTTCAGACCGTTAAGTAGATGGTTCAAATACAGTCCTTTTCTGTGTCTGCCCTAGAGACAGATGCTGAGTAGAATGGAACATGAACAACTTTTTCCTTCAGAGATTCTCTTTCTTTAGGAGGAAAGTAAAGTGTTTGGTCTCAATTATTTCTATCAGTGGAGATTCTGCCCTGTTCAGAGCATATAACAAACTGTGATCACTTCTCCCACTGTCCCCTCCCACCCCCCACCCCCCCGACTATTAACTTGTTGGAGTGGCTGTGACAAATATTACAAATATTACAAAATATTACAAAACAAGAGAAAATATTCTACCCCATTCTGAAGTCAGGATGTTAGTAGAGTGCAGCTCCTCCAAAACCACTGCAGGTGAATCTTTCTTCCATCAGGTTACATGCTGGCATTTGTGACTGGGACAGCGTAAGTCTGGTCTGTACCAGTTCTCATATAGCTCCCTTCCCCCTTTGTGTATCTCTGTGCCTTCACACATTTTCCCTGTGTGTCAGCGTCCACGTTTCCTCTTCTTGTAAGGACACAGGTTATATTGAACTAAGGCCTGTTCTAACTTGATGAAATCTGTAATGACCACATTACCGAGTAAAGTCACCTTCACAAGTACTGATATCTTTTTGAGAAGGGTATGGTTCTGCCCATGATCTTCGTTTCCTTGTTTTCCTATCTAATCAATCTTAGACTCTTTGTTAATCATTTGTACAGCTTTTTATATCTGAAGATCCATCACGTTTTGTTTAACTCACTGAAAAGAGTTTCTGCTGGAGTCTTCTGACTTCTGCTTTCTATGCCTGGACATGGCTGTCAGTCATCCTGAGATTTGCCTGAACCACAATTCTGGGGATTCACTTCAAAAATCTACTACACATGCTCCCCAGCCATTAGTGTTCTCTAATCCTTCTCTCTCCCTCTCTCTTTCCCTCCCTTCCTCCCTCCCTTAATGTAGAGAAGTGAATCCTCCACTACCTCCTATGACAGGGAGTATGGGATTGTTTAGGATTGTCCATGACAGGACAGGTTTTAATTCTGTCTTCATAGTTGAGGATTCCCCTAATCTAGTTAGAGAACTGGAGGTACAAACAATTTCTTTTAGTGTATCTTCAACATTACATCTCAGAGTTCTAACTTCCCCAGTTGTTTTGTGGAACCATGTTGATTTTGTTTGTTTGTTTCAGAAGCTGAAAAAAATCTTGTCTTTGGATCCTGTGTTGTGAAATTTCTTGTCACAACTCACTCTTTTCCTATGTACTGTTGGAATTTGTGTGTGCATGTATGTATATGTATGGATCTGTGTATATGTGTAAAGATACCATGGCCCACATGTGGAGGTCTGAAGATAGCTTAGGTATTGGTCCTCACCTTCACCTTGTTTGAGAATCCTCTGAAGTTATTTGTAGCAGAGACAACAGAGTCCCCAGAAGTTCATGGACCAGCTGTCCTGTCATGTATAGCATTAAACAGCAAGCACACCTCCTCCTTTCTCTCCCCACTGTCCCCTACTCTCCACATGAACCTATGCACACCGGTATACGTTCTCTGTATGCTAATGACATATATGCAGTCATAGTTGATATTGTGGATGTGGGAATGTAATTAAACAATCTCAATTGTCAGTAGTGATTGACAGCTGTGAAATCATTGCTGGATGATATGGCTGACCTTTCAGGCTAACATTAGATTTTTGGACAGCTAAGAGCAGAATCTTTTAGTCTCTTGTCTGAAGGACAAATTCCTTGAGCTTGGAATCTCAGCATCTTCTGACTTATGTTCACTTCATTCAGCTGTTTTCAGCATAGAACCTCTACCCTGAATGGTCAGAAATCTTCCAAGGAGGAAATGGTCTGCTAGCCCCTTTCCTTAGAAAATTT
The DNA here is from genome assembly GCA_902168405.1 of Peromyscus aztecus. NCBI lineage: Eukaryota > Metazoa > Chordata > Mammalia > Rodentia > Cricetidae > Peromyscus > Peromyscus aztecus. Next base: position 12,974 of record CABHPQ010171966.1, on the reverse strand, counting down.
CTCTGTCCTGTGTTTAAGATGGGAGGAGGCTGTTGAAAGAAGTAAGTAAGCAAATCTGGGTATAAAATAGCATTCATACAAAAGATAATATGCATGGTTTAAATAAGAAGTAAATAACACTTTTGTTTCCTTCATTTAGATGATAAAACAGGACATTATAAATACCTGCTCCAAAGTGTTTCAGGTCATGATTCAATTCATCCTCTCAATAAGTCCTGTCTTCCAGCTGCTTATTTCATTCTGTGGTGGTTTGAATAGAAATGGCCCCCATGGGCTCATATGTTTGAATACAGGTCCTTCCTATTTGGGAAGGCTTAGGAGGTGTGTGGTTTTGTTGGAGGTGTGTCGCTGGGGACAAGCTTTGAGGTTTTCTTTTCTTTTCTTTTCTTTTTATTAAGAGATTTTCTATTTGTTTTACATATCAACCACGGATTCCCCTGTCCGAGCTTTGAGGTTTTGAAAGGCATGTATCATGCCCATTGCTTTCTCTGCCAACTGCTTATGGTTTGAGATGTGTGCCCTCAGCTACTCCTGTTGCCATAAGCCAAATTAAAACCTTTCTTTTTAGAAGTTGCTTTGGTCATTGTGTTTTCTCACAATAGGAAAATAACTAAAATAATTCATCACCTCTTTTTAGTTTTCAAAACTAGCACCATTATTAAACCATCCCCTGGACATGGTGCATATCTTTGTTTGTTTGAATGTTCCTTATTGTTTTCCAGTATGGTTCTATCATTCTAATAAAGAATACTGAGACTACTTTTATTTTCAAGAAGACTGCATTAAATGTAGTACCTGGAGGAATTATGCAATAACAACTCTTTTCCTTTTTCAGTTTCCTTCATACGCATCAGAGCTCTGTTGTATTATTAAGGCATCACCAGGAACTAGACAGATTAGAAGTAAAGATGCCACTGTAAACAAAAACTGTTCTCCTCCTAAAGATGTTCCTCCAGGTATGAGCTCAGCATAGTTTTCATATTATATGGAATGTGGTTTTAACAATAAATACTTTGTGTACACAGTAAATTCATTTATAACTTGTGTTCTCAAGTTTTTGCATAAAATTGAAAAGAGAAAAATTAAAAAAGCCTGAACAGATGTCATAAACTTGAGTAATAACTTTTTGAGGATGCATACTTCATCTTTAGAAAACTTAGCTTATGACTTAAATGTATTTACTTAGGATGCTTCTTCAACAATTTAAAATTTCTACTGTTTGAATTTTACTTTAGTTGCATTCTTTTCTTAAGCTGGAGAATTTTTTTTATTCACCTGGTATTGGTTGAGTACTTCTGTGCAAGGCACTGTGCTAAGAATCTTAACATCTCAGTTCCTCACCATTATTATAGTAGATAGAACTGGGTACTGTTACTCCACTTTTACATATTTAAAAAGTAGGAGGGGTTTTTTGTTTGTTTGTTTGTTTGTTTGTTGTTTTGGTTTTTCAAGGCAGGGTTTCTCTGTGTAATACCCCTAGCTGTTCTCACTATGTAGACCAGGCTGGCCTCGAACTCACGATGCCTGCCTCTGCTTCCCGAGTGCTGGGATTAAAGGTGTGCACCACCATGCTAAGAGTAGGAGATTTTAAATGGTAGATATTACCTGAGGCAAATTCAATCATTCAAGGATTCTAAAATCAAAATAAGCATTTTTTTCTAATTCTATGGTAGAGCTGAGGAACCTCTCATGAGTGAGTGGCCAATGAAACAGTTGATATTTAATGTATTATGTATATACCCATGCAGGCTGTTCACTCTTGACTTTTGTCCTACCTTTTCCCAGTGTCTTCTCTGAGCACTCTTCAAGTTCATAAAATTTCTCTTTTAAAATACCTTCCTGATTGCCTAAGTCAGTACTACTCATTTTATACCTAATGATTATATTACTGAGGATTGCTCAGAGTAACAGAACAAGTATCAATAGATATCTGTCTCCCCTTACATACCCTCAAACACTGTTTAGTACTTCTGGGAGAGGTTCTTTTTAGAGAGTGTGGTGAAAGAGAGATAAAGAACCTTTCCCAATGTCTCTTGTGCTCAAGTATATAAATACGTATGTTTAGATAGATAGATAGACAGACAGACAGACAGATAGATAGATAGATAGATAGAAGATAGATAGATGGGGTATTTTTATATGAGAGGAGATTAATACAAGAATTAGTCACATGATTATGGAAGTTCCAAAGTTCTGTGACATGCCATCCACCCCATGGAGAACCAGAGATGCCAGTCGCATAGTTAAGTCGAGAACAAGGGGTGCCAGTGGTGTGACTCTCAGCCAGGAAGAACAAGGAGCAGTGGCCATGAATGCTTGGAGCTATCCTGTCCTGAAATTTCTCCTGCTGAACCAATGAGTCTATTAGTTTTTAATTCAACCTCACTCAGGTTTCCAGGACATAGGCAAAGATAGCCAGATTTTTTTTTTGTCAGAATGTAACACAAATGGCCTGTAACCCAGTTCCAGATAGAGCTGGTTCCCTTCTGAGCCTTTATGAGTTGGACTGTTGCTGTCTGCATTTCTTTTCACATTCTCTGGAGTTTTCTAAACACCCACTAGAATGGCCAATTAATCTCTGCTTACATATTCTTTAACCCACAGCTCCAGATTCCTCTACATTCCTCCCACAAAACAGTTCCAAATGCCCAAGAACTGCATGGTCACATTTATCACAGCAGTGACCTCACCTCTGGTCCCCACTGTTCTGTATGAGTCACTTTTCTAGCTGTGACCAAATACCTGACACAAAGCAACTTAGAGGGGAGGAGTTTATTCTGGCTCAGTGTTTAAGAAGTGCAATCTATCATAGTCCAGAAAGCATGGTTGCAAGGGCACGGGGACAGCTGGTCACATTGTGTTTGATGTGAGGTAGCAGAGAGTGGACAGGATGTAGGCCTGAGCTGTAAAACCTCAAGGCCAGCCCCCTAACAACCCAGTTCCTCCATGAAGTTTCCATTTCCTGTAAGTTTTACAACTTTTCCAAATAGTACCACCAGCTGGGGAGCAAGCATTGAAATATAGGAACCCATGAGGGACATCCAAACCATAGCACCATGACACCACTATCACTGTGTAAAGTAGTCCATAAATTCATGTGTAGCAGTTTTCACAGAAGTGTTATATGTAAAAAAAGGCATATCCATCCACATCTGTAGTGTTCACCCTGTAAGGAGAAAACATTGCCTTGTGCACGATAAAAGTTGTAGTGTAATCAACCTGCTGCCACATTGCTGACTGAGCACTTCAAGCTGTACTACTATAAGAGTGCCAGCTAGGTCCGTGTTGATGAGCCTGTGCTCCCTGCTACCTCATTACTTTATGTACAAGGACAGCGAGGATACTAATCAGCTTCCTTCCTCTTTCCCTACCCTTGTTCTTTTTTTTTTTTTTTTTTTTTTGGTTTTTCGAGATAGGGTTTCTCTGTGTAGCTTTGCGCCTTTCCTGGAACTCACTTGGTAGCCCAGGCTGGCCTCGAACTCACAGAGATCTGCCTGTCTCTGCCTCCCGAGTGCTGGGATTAAAGGCGTGTGCCACCACTGCCCGGCCCCACCCTTGTTCTGATAGAGGTTGCTAGGGAAAGAAACTGACTGATATTCACAGCATTGATTGTCCTATCCACTTAATTATTAAAACTTCTGCTCTGCTGAGGTCACCCTTTGGTGCATATGTGTATGGCATACAAATAGTTTCATGGTTTTTGCCCATTTAGAGAACTTTATATAATGCCTCTTCTCATATGTCCTTTTCATCTGTTTTTCTAATTGTATTCTTCCAAGTCTCAACCATCCATCCAAATCATTGGTTACCACCTATGAATTGGTATACATCCAACATTTGATCATTCCTCCTTCCAGCAAAGCAAACAACCAGGTACACCACTCAGAGTCCTGCCCCTGGGGAAGAAGATTTCTCTTACTGTTTTTTTTTCTCTCCTGAGGTGTATCAGAGGGGCTGATCAATCTGTAGACCAGATCTGATCTTTCTTTTTCCTGGCCAGCCAACTGTAGAGCACTCCCCATGACCTCTTAAGTGTAGACTGGATGAGAGAAGATAAAGTAGTTAAAGTAGGAGCTGTGGCACTTGGATCAGTTCTTCATGTGACCTACTTGTGCCTTTAGTGCATGCTTGAGTGTAATCTTATATATATGTATTAGTTTCACTGGGCAGTGAAGACCTGGTCTTCACGACGGTAGCTCAGTAACACAGTGGCCCAGTGTTAAGGCCCGTTCACAAGCGAAATGCTGTTCTTCAGTGTTTAAGTATTTATCCACTGTATGGTAGTTGAACTTGGCTTTGAAATTCTAAGGGCCATACTGTTCAACTCCAAGGTCCTACCAAATGATCCAGACAGCATCTCTGTCTGCCAGGGACGCTTAAAGCACCACTGGATTTAGTGGACCATGTAAGTGTAAGTGTTCGAGCATCTTGCAACATAGTTTGGATCTGTTGTGGAGCCTCTTGTTCTGAGCCTTGTGTTGAATCTAGTAATTCTTTTAGGTCACTTGGTAAATGGGCTAGAGTAGCACACACAAATCAGATACATGTTGACAGCAAAATCCATAAGGGCCCATGAAGGAGTATGCCTTTTCCAGTTCTAGGAGGGCCCAGATACAACTATGCCTTATTTTAGGAGTTACCATTCACAGTACAGGACCCCTAGGAGTCTTGAGATAGAAAACACTTAGCAACCCAACAGTTCCACTTCTAGGAATATGCTTGTGTAATAATGATTTCTATGGCCGGGCAGTGGTGGTGCACACCTTTAATCCCAGCACTCGGAAGGCAGAGGCAGGCTGATCTCTGTGAGTTTGAGGCCAGCCTGGTCTACAGAGCTCGTCCAGGACAGGCTCCAAAACTACACAGAAAAACCCTGTCTTGAAAAACCAAAATAATAATAATAATAATAATAATAATAATAATAATAATAATAATGATGATGATGATGTCTATGTATGTTCATGAAAAGATAGAGACTAGAGCCAAGTATAGTTGTGCACATATTTAACTCTGGCACTTGGGAGGCAGAGGCAGCTAGATGGATCTCTGCACATTTGAGGCCAACCTGCTCTATGTAGCAAGTTTCAGGACAGCTAAGGTAACATGACCTGTCTAAAAAATCCAGAATATATACTAGAATATTCACTGGTCATGATAGTTTCAAACCAGAATCTAGCCAGATGCACATGAATTAAAATAGGTAAGTAAACTATAGTATATTCATTCAAGTGCTACATAGTAATAATTAAACAATATATAGTGAGACAAAACTATTGTGTTGGGTTATATTAATAAACTTCACATAAGGTATTAGATACTCTTAAGAAATGTATTTATTATTATTTATAAGTGTGTAGCATAAACCAGGTAAACTAAACTCTAAAGGTATTGGGAATGAATGCCCTCATTGGAGTAAAGGTATTAACTAAAGAAGTTGTTACGGGTAATTCTACGTGCTAGTTACACTAGTGTGTTACATTTGTGAAAAACCCTCAAGCTGTACATAAGTGTACTTTTTGTATATATGTATGTTAATAAAAACTTTATTAATAAAAATAGGAAAACTATTAATCCTTTATATGTCTGTCATATTAGTTTATGACATCAGATATTGTCAAAATTTGGGGATTAAGTAACAAATCCAAACCAAAATGAGCCTGGGAGAATCAATTGTTCATAGCTGGCAATTTAATTTATAGAGTCCTTGATGAATGTTGAGCTGATGCTGCCATCTCCTGGCTTATTTCTAGGCTCTTACCCTAACTAAGAGCAGCTTCCTCTCCTAAGTGATTGCCCTTTGACCTCTGGCTACTTGTGTCTGCCTTTAGTTTATTAAAAATAGCAAAGCACCAAGCTTGTGATCCTGTTATTTAAAATATATTCAACAGCCTATTCTTAGCATTGGCATTTAAAGTTTTAGCTAGTTTGGCAGTAATATAATCAGGGCTACAGTGTAAAGTTCATATTGATAGTTTGGGCCCTGTTCAGTATGACTGAAAAACAACTAGTACTATGTTGATTAAAGAAAAAATTTGGTTCAAGAAAACAACAACAACAAAAATAATATGTTAGGGAACACAGAGTGGTAAGTAGGCTCTGAAAGGAAATGTCTAGGTCAACACTTCTTGGTTGTGGTCTTCTAACTACCAGGACAACTGAAAACCTGGTAAGTTACAGGTGCTTGAGAAAAGGCAGAGGGATCTGAAACGTGTTAAACTTTCTAGGTGATTACAGTAAACACTAAAATTTGAGAGCCATGTCGTTTTCTATCATTTTCATTCTACAAATGACAAAATTATTTTACCAGATTGATAAGTGATTTTTGTCCTAGTTTACACAGATAATTACTGGCCAAATCAGAACTAGATCCCTGAACTATATGAAACTAAAAGAGGATACTTTCAGTCTTTACTAATATAACCATATAATCACAGACAATGGCACTCCCCTTCTCTTTCTCTCTTGGGGAGAAGCTTGAGATTTTAGATAATGATATCAGGTAGAAATAGCACACAGACACACAACAGATGAGGTGGAAATAATTCTTTGTAAGTATCAGAGAGATGGTAATAGAAGTCATTGAATAATGGTATATTCCTATATTTAAATTCTGACACATGAACAAATTCCTTAGAAGCCTATGGATTTTAGTATGCTCTCTGTAAAACTGGTTAAATAGTTGTTACCTCAAGGAATTGTGAGGCTTACAGGTAAGCTATGTAAAATATCTGGAATATAATAATCACTCATTATGAGGCCTGAGAATATAGCTCAGTGTAGAACACTTGCCTGGTATATGTGAGACCCTGGGTTCAATTCCCAGAACTACAAAAAGAAATCATCCAGTGTGCAGTGATGATTTGCCTTTAGATGTTTGATTAGATGCTCAAGTTTAGCTTAAATCTCTCATTTAAAAACCTTTCCTTGGTTTTGATTAAATTGCAAAAAGTCTAAAATATATGTGCAGTTGGCTGTATTTGATGGTAAATTTCGTTATGCTATCATGTGAAGAAGAAGTTATCCAGTAAGTGTATATAGTCGCAGACAGACATATTTACTGCTCTAACTACAGGGGTGAAGTCAGTACTTTAGAGGAAAAGAAATCAACATATTTTGACAACGTGAAGAATTCTGAAGCCTGTTATCTGTAAATATGGAGGTTCTGTAGTTGACTGAGTCGTTTGGGAAATACTTTTGGAATCTGAATGTCATGCTCTAGATTGTTAGTTGCTGAAGTTTATATAGTTACCTCCTTCAGTCAGTTAATAATCTGATAGAAGATATTAGATAGCTAAAACAACTCTGAGGGAGGTATATGTGCTTTAATAGAAATGTATATATGATTCTATTAGAGTACACAAGGCAGGTGGAATTCCTCTGGTGGATGATCTAAGGCCCATGGAGAATCTTGGGTATAGGCCCTCTAGAAAGAAGTATCAGTGTAAATGTAAGCATAGAGACCTAATGTTCTGTCAAAGAACTGAAATTAGTTATGCCTGCCACCCTTGGAGACTGGACTTTCAAAAAATGTTAACTTGTTTTGGGAGGTAGATGGTGGAGAACCTCTGAAGTCATGCTCACCTTTTATCTTATTCTAGTCAAAGTTACCTTTTACTTGATCATTCTGTCAAGAAGGTTTGGATTTGGAAAGAAGTGTGCTGAAAGTAAAAAGGCTGGGTGTGACCTTTGTCAAAGTCCATATGAACAGAGTTGGGTAAATAAAGACCTGAACCTGTGTATCTCAAAGTATGCTACTCAGACCACCTAGATGTTTATAAATAATAAGAATTCTCAGGTTATTACCTCTGAAGTCTGACTCAGGAATTCTGAGAACCAGTCTAAACAGTTAACTTAGTAACTAACCAGTTGCTTGTGTGAGTAGTAAGAAAGGATGATCGGAAGATAATGCCCAGATCTCTCGTAATTTCAAGTTCCAGAAGTGAGGCGTGATAGTTTATGACTGGGAAAATAAAGGTCATATCCCTGAAGGTGCATATGAAGTCTGCAGAGGTGAAGTGAAGATGAGGCTGGGAAATTACCTAGAAGCTGGTGGTGGTGGGGTGGGGTGGTGGTGGGGTGTAAATACAGAGAAGTCTTCAGTCTTTAGTGAGTAGATGGCATCTAAGGTTAGTATATCCAACACAAGGAGCAGTGGGACGTAGTAAAGTTGGCTTCCCCAACTAATGATTTGAGAACCACTTGGAGATCATGTTAAGATAGAGCTTTTGCTACAGCACCGTTAGAACAGTACCAAAGGACCCTCATTTCTAACAGTAAGACTACTGTTAGATGCTGCTGCTGTTACAGATCCCCAGATGGGACTCCACTTTGAGTAGCAAACTAACTTAACTGTACATCTCTTTCCTGGTTGTCTGATATTTAGGTCCCTTACTCGGAGATTCTAATTGTCATGGAGGCAGGACTGTGATAGATAGCAGGATTTTCTGAGGTGCAACAAAATTACCGAACCACCTGGTATAATCTAATCAGGATAGGGGGTGAGATATATTGAAATGAAAATGTGACAATGGGAACTTGGTTAAGATGTAGTCTCCCTTCTGGATCTCCTGGTGTAAGCCCCGAGAGGAAAGCCCCAATAGTGCCGTTTTGGTAAGAAAGTGGGTTCAACTGCAGCCAGGAGAAGGGGAATGCAAAGGAATGGTAACGGGGAGAATGTGAGGTGCTGTCTGAGTTGGGTCTGAGCAGGGAACAAGGACACAAAGCGCAGGGACAGATTTCCTCCAGGCTACAAGGTGAGACTCAGATCCGCAGAGACCATTGTCCATCTTTGTCAGGCTCTCCTCTAGAATGTTACTGAGCAGGTCTCTGTGTCTCCAGAAAGAACTTTCAGGAAGGGGTGGGTGTGATGCAGCCAGTGAGTGCTCTCACCCTTGGGAATTGGTTATTAGTAACTGCTGGACACTTGCTTCTGTACAAAATAATGTGTTACATTTTCTCTAGATATTATAATGAAGACGAATGGCAGAACATAACAACCGTGGCTGAATTTTCACTGCATTGAAGATGTGAGTGGAAAGTAAAAAGTCATATCATATAAGCAGAATGTCTGCCTGAAATGATACAAAATGAAAAGTTCTCTTATTATTTGTGATAAACTGTGTGGAAATCTCATTAATGTTCTTGTCATTTTCTTCAGTCGGTTAAGAAGAGAGACATTCTCTCATATGCTTCATATACAAGTATTTGTACTTTAAAATATGGACCAACTAGGTGTTATTAGAAGACCGTGTGACCTGGAGAGGTGGCTCAATGGTTAAGAGCACTGGCCACTCTTCCAGAGGTCTTGAGTTCAATTCCCAGCAACCACATAGTGGCTCACAACTATCTATAATAGGATCTGATGCTCTCTTCTGGCAGGCAGGTATACATGCAGAGCACTCATACATAAAATATAAATACATTTTTTTAATTAAAAAAGAAGACCATGCACTAAAATATAGGTGGTTTTCTGCTCATAATGAGCTCTCATGAGGGCACTGTATAATTTCCTTTGTTTTTGTCCCCAGATCTGTCCTTTGTACGGATCAAAAGTAGTAAAGTTGTTGAAGTGCTAAAAATGAAAATGATTACATTACAAGCTATTTTTAACAGAACTTAATTGAAACCACATGAGTGAGAGACCTAATTCCAGGTCTGACTAAAAGAAACTCTACACTCAAAAATTGCTGAAGCAGGAATATATAATGTGTACAGTCAATCATACACTAAGTATTTAATATGTTACCTCATCTCCAAAGTAGCTTCAACACTATCTATAGGACTATGATTATGCTTGCTTTAGTGTTTTCGTAGTCAACTTGCGGCATCTGGACAGTGCCCATCCTAAGAAGACAGCAACCCTGTTGTCAGTGAACAGAGTACGCTTGTGTAACGTGGTGAGATTTTGACCCTGATGTTGTGACTAAGGCTACATATAAAAGCAAGAACCAGCGTTTCAAAGCTGCTCCCATAGCAAGGAAAGGCATAAAGTCTTCTATTTAATCTGAGGTTTAATAACCATACAATATTTCTTTTGAAATAGAAGTCCTACGAAAACATCCTTGTAAATAATTTGACAAGGTCTAAGCCACTAGCGAAGCTATTTTTTTACTCTGACTTCATCTGGAGGTGAACTCTGAAAATACAGAAGAGAATGTTAGTGATGGAGCTTGCAACAATTTCAGACTTGTTTTCCAGATTACTGTTCAACTAAGTCAACAACTCTTGTGGTGGTTTCAGAAGCAGAAATATTGTGAACAGTAGGGGAATGAGGACTGAGACAAGGTCTATTCCTTGCCTTCACAGTTTAATCCAAGAAAAAGAGTGAATTACTTGGTGCTTTCTAATCCAATGATAGGTTCCTGTGAGAAACAGTGTCACCTGACTTGTGGACTGGGACTGGGAGGATTAGAGGACATAGATATTTGACTGCTTTATATTACTAATAAGGAAAACAGAGCTCTCTCTGGAGGTTAGTCCTTCACCAGGTTATTTTAGTTAGTTAGTTTAGGTTAGTTTAAAAGTGGTGGGTGCTAGGTTTAGGAGGCAGTGTAGTGTGAGCCCAGGATTTCCCGTTTTCAGGAGAAGCCCGGGGAAAGGTGAGAGGGAAGAGCAAGTTGGAACTGATGTTCAAGGTTTGGGAGTGGAGGACATGACCTTCACTAAGTTAAGAGAAGGGAGACAGAGGGGCCTGTGGCTGGCAGTCATGAGAAGTCCAGAGAGGATTCTTGTTTTTATATCTCAGGAGAAGGGTGGATTGAACCTTAGACCTGTGGGCACACCTTCATCTTTCATTAACCCTTCCTGAAAGAACATGAAAAAGGATGTCATTTCTTTCTGAAAAGAGGAGGTCTCCACCTTTTTCCTCATGTTCCCCATGATTTTATAACGACTAGCTCAGTACTGTGGCACACCTGTAATCCCAGCTACTGAGGAGGCTGAGGTGTCAGGACTGAGAGTTCCAGATCAGCCTAAGCACCTTGTCAAAAGAAAAAATATGAAAGGGCTGGTGATGGCTGTAGCTCAGAGGCAGAGTGCTTGCCTGGAAAATGAAAGGCCCTCGGTTCTATCCCCAGCACTGAAAGAACCTGGACCACTTTGCCTCATCCTATAACTAATTAAACTAAATTTCATTAATTTAAAATACATTCAAATTATACCCCATAGAAAATCATCTCAGGCTTCTCTTTGAAAAAACCTAGTTAAGAGGCTGAATAGATATCTCAGTACCCAGCACCCACGTCAGACAGTTCAAGTCCCAGAGGACCTGACACACTCTTTGGCCTCCACAGGCACCTGCATACACATGGCTTACACACACACACACACACACACACACACACACACACACACACACACACTTAAGTTTTAAAACTCTATGGGAGGTATAATGTCACTTTTACTTTTAACTGGAATGGGCAAGTTTTCACCTGAGGGATAGTTTCCTTAATTCCTATTGTGTACATAGCATTGTGTCTTTCTACAGTGTAAAGGATGTGATGATCAGACTCTAGAAAAAGTTATTTTCAGCTTCTCTATTCATTTTTTACTTTCTAGCCTACATTTAGAAATGTTAATCCCTCTTGCATCTTAAATCTTTCTTCGATGTTCTTTTAGCTGACCCATTGTTCTTCATGCATTTACATTCAGGTATTTTAGTGTTTTTCTTACTCTTACCAACCCCAGCAATCTCACTCTCTCTGTGTCTCTGTCTCTGTCTCTCTCTGTCTCTCTCTGTCTCTGTCTCTCT
>CABHPQ010171965.1:34057-48147 GCA_902168405.1 Peromyscus aztecus | reverse complement strand
TAATTTATAAGTTTGTATTAATGTTCATTACTTGATAAAATGACAGAAAGAAACTGTTAATTCTGTGTAATTAAGCAGAGGTTGTGGTCATCTCTTGTTCACCATTTTCCTCCAGTGTTTACTGGAAGGTGTTCAGCATATGATTGTTATAGTAATAACTTGAATTATTGGTATTCTCCAGTGGAAATATTGTAAAATGCTCTTTTTACCCCTGTGGCCTTTCTTTTCTCTCTTTATCCTTGTTAATAGTCCAGGTTGGTTGAGGGGTTTGAGAACTGTCAGTTTGTCAGCAGCCTTGTTCTCAGTTGTTGTAGACAGGTACATGATCTTTACACCAGATGCAGGGAGCCTTGTTTTCGCCCCTTGTCCTGTTCATCTGTATGACTGTATGCATGTTCTGTTTTCATCAGATATGAGTAAAGGTCTTCCTGGTCTTTCCTTCTTTTGTGTATTAAAGGGACTAATGGCTGACTTTTCATAAAGCAGTGCATGGTTTCTTATCCTCCCAGCCTTCCCCATTTCCTCTTTCCACATCTCCAGCCAGGCCATATAGAGTCTTATTTTGTTTAATTAGTCCAAGTGATTGTTCAGACATTCAGTATAAAAGATTAAGAAGCTGAGATGTGTAAAGAAAAAATGATAATTTCATAGAGCTGTGTCTAGCTCTCATAGGAACAGAAGAGTCACTCTTGGGCATATACACAAGGAATGCTCAATCATACCACAAGGACACCTGCTCAACTATGTTCATAGGAAAAGAAGTGTCCGGCAAGCTTAGCATCTCACAGCTCTGCCCATGCTGCCCTCTCCCTCCTGCTCACAAGGGTCCTAGTCACAGCTCTCAGCTTATTCTCTCTAAAACCAGAGTTCATGTGTAATTGAGTTGGGTTCCAATTTTACAAACCCTTGCAAATCTAGCATCTCTAGCATCCAGTACCATCTAGATAAAATTCTACAAGAGAGATTCTAATTGTCCCATATTGGGTCAGATACTTGTCATACACTCATATGACTGTGGGTCTCTGGGGACAAGCTGCTGTGGGGAGCCATGCAGAGAACCAATAGTAGGACCCACAGGCTCTTTAAAAAACTTTTTTAGCTGGGCATGGTGGCACACGCCTTTAATCCCAGCACCCAGGAGACAGAGGCAGGCAAATCTCTGTGAGTTCAAGGCCAGCTTGGTCTACAAAGTGAATTCCAGGACAGCCGGGGCTGTTACACAGAGAAACCCTGTCTGAAAAAACAAAAACAAAAAACAAACCTTTTTTAGAATAATAAACAAGTTTTCAATGATTAAATAGTTTTTAAGTAATAAAAAATTAAACATCAATATTTTAAGTTAAAGTTTTTATTATTAGTCATTCATTTTATAGGGTAGTGGGTTTCATAAAGCTGTTTTCATTGAGACATATCATATTCTTTGATATTCACCATATTATTCTCTCCTCAGCAGGTGCTTAAGAAAGGAAGAGAGCTTTAGGACAAAAATTTCTTTCTCTTCTTTTTTCCCCCTTCCTTCCCTCCCTTCTCCCTTCCTCCTTCCCTCTTTCCCTCTATCCCTTCTGTCTGTTTTCTCTCCCTCCTTTCCCTCTGTCCTCTCTCCATCCCTCTCCCTCCTTCCTCCTCCCCTCTCTCTCCCCCTCCCTCTTCTCTCCCTCCTTTTCCTTCCTTTCCCAGTGTGAAGCTCTAACTCAGGCCTTCCACAGCTAGCATTCTGTCACTGATCTACATTCCTCAGCCTCCACCCGGTTTTCCTGTCTTTATATGCTATATAAATTCTGTCATGTGATACTTTTCATTTTCTTAGCCATTGTCCTGTTATAGTAGCATTTAACTTATTCCCAGCCTTTTACTGTTATAAAAATGACTCTGCTGTTATAGTTTGACTGTGAATTTCATGTTAAATAACAGCATTGGAGCAATATTAAATTTCATGATTCTTTTGAACATAGAGTACCGGTTTACAAGCATTGGTTTCTTTGCAATTGTATCTGAAGAATTTAAAATCAAAGAGGAAAGATGGCCTCTACTAAAACCTTACCCGTGGGGTTTTTCCCCTTCTGAAGTATTTCCTAAAAGTTGAGACACTGTTGGTTCACAGACTATGAATATTTTTATACTTTTTACATCTAGAAGTAGTGTATCTGTTTACAAGGCCACTAGTAACATTGAATTTCCCCATTCCAGGGTTTTCTGGAAATTGTATTGGTTGTGGAGAAAGAGGATTTCGATATTTCACAGAATTTTCCAACCACATTAACTTGAAGCTCACCACCCAGCCGAAGAAACAGAAGCACTTGAAGTACTACCTCGTCAGGACCTCCCAGGGCGTGCTCTCCAAGGGGCCTCTCATCTGCTGGAAAGGTAATCAAGTTCCAGGAGGGGGAGGGGAGGGGGATGCCAGGGTGGTGACTAGTGACCCTTACCGGGTTCAGAGTACAGGTGTGGGATAGATAAATAGCTCAAGTTCAAAAGGTTGTTCAAAAATGCGAAGCCCTTTGGGAGGTTGTTTGACTTGTCCCTTGTTATAATTAACTGAAGCATTTGAATGTAAGAAATACAAGTCTTTCCATTTCTCTCCAGAGAAAGCGTGCAGCTCTGGGGCTGGGAAATGCACTTCTGGTGTCTTTTCATTTCTCTGAGTGTAAAATGTGTTCTTTGCTTTATTTCAGTTTGTTAGCAATTCTCACCAATCTACATTTTTCTATTTTTATTTTATCAAAAACATACCAAGTAAGCAATCCAGTCTTCTGGATGTGTGGGGAAGTCCATAAGTGAGTTGGCAGTTTTGTTCTTTGGAATTAGAAACAATTTAGTCAGCTACTCTCTAGGAAGTCATAGCCTCATGATCTTGGTAGGAATCACCATGATTTTAGCCGCTGTCCGAAAGCAGTTTCTTCTGATGCTGAGAACTTTTTCTCCATAGAATAATTGTCTTTACCCTTCTTGCCTACGTAAGATTTTTGCCTGACTATGGAATAGCATAAATCCGAATTGCAATAGCACATTTGTCTCTGGGTCTTCCACCGTAATTACTCTTGACTACATTTGAAGAGGTATTATATAATGCCACAGGAAATAATGTTGCATGTTCCAAGTGGCCGTCATCAGAGCTCTAATCTCACAACCACTGAACCTTAAGAATGTCATTCATAGCTCTTTATCCTGGTAAAGGCTAAAGACTTTTCCTCTGGAAAGTCTTCCTGAATACCATAACCCCTAATGAAAGACTAAAAACGTGATAAACATAGTTTCTCTGTCTTTTAACTTTTTTCCTTCGCTTTTGTTTTGCTTGTATAAATATACTTAACTTCTTGGTGCTAAGAGAGTTCATTTTTCTAGTGAAAAATAACATTTTTACATTAATTGATTGATAGAATGATGTGTATGTGTGTGTGCAATGCACACACATGTGTGCCACCACAACACATGTGAAAGCCAGAGATCAACCTGTGAGAATCTGTTGTCTCCCTTCACTCTGTGGGTTCCAGGGACTGAACTTGTGTGTCAGGCTTGGTGGTAAGAACCTTTGTCCTCTGACCACCTCACTGGTCATTTTTTAAAGTAGGCTCATACTTACAGCAGTTTTTATTTTGGAGCTAAAATTTTGTTTTTTATTTATATAAAATCACATAATATCAATATGTATATATACATATGATATGCATAAGGTGAAGTTAAACTTTATACCAAAATACAATCACTTTTCAGAAAGTCACAGCATAGGGTGCTTCAGAAAACTGCTTTCAGCCTTTGCACATGTCTCATTCCCATAGGAACTTTCTTTAGAACTCTTATAACCTTGTTATACAACCATGTATATTTCATGTGCTACTTTTTGAGACTATTAATAGCGTAATTTAATTGGTACTCGAAGTCCAAGAGACTACCACAGTGTTCACTGAGTCAGCACACAGCACAAGTAGAGTCACATCGGAGCCCCATTAGTTTCAGATACTTAGTGCAGATTGCCACTCCATTATCAATAATCACTTCGAAGACCACTTAGCTATTTCCTTTAATAATAACTGAGAATAATAATAATTTGCTTCTAATTTTTATCTTTATCTATACAGTTATTATTTCTCTGATGTTTGAATAGTCATTCAGATTGAGTAGAAAAGTCTGAAAGCAGACTAGATGGATTAAAGTTACTATTGTACATTTAATTATGAAAAAGAAATTACCTGGTAACCCCAAAGCTCAATATGTTTTTTTTAAATAAATATTAACATTTTAGCCTCTGTCTGACCCATAAAACTAGCAAGACTGTGTTGGTTATTGGCACTTTTCATGAGGGAACTGATCTGTGGGCCATAAAATCATGATTGTCCTTTGCCTTAAGGACATCTGGCTTAGGAAGAACTGTTCACCAGCCTGAACAGGCTGTTGGAGACAGTGATTAGGAGGGCTGCTGCCATTCAAGAAGCGGAAACTTGTTTCAGAGATCGTATGGATCTTATGGGGAATTGCCAGTTAAAATAAAAACTAGCTTCTTCATGTTGTGTTTTGACTCCCTTCTAGAATGTAGAAGCCGACAGTCCTCTGCTGTTTGCCACTCCACTAAACCCATTTCCTCAGTGTCATCAACGGTGGCTCCAGAAAATGGAACAGCTAATGGATACAAAGCAGGCTTCACTCAGACAGGTATGAAAGAGTCTCATGTTATTGCAAGGATAGACGTGTGTTTAGGAAGCATCTTTAAATTTGCTTAGCTGGTTTGAGTGAGGTGTTTTCAAATAAAATACCATTTGAGTATTACTAAGATACCATTTGAGTCACTATTATAATTAGAACCCTGCACTGAGATAGATAAGTCTCTGGGGAACCAGGACTTAGGTCTCAATAGTCCTACCATGGGCTGGAGAGATGGCTCAGCGGTTAAGAACACTAGCTGCTCTTCCAGAGGTCCTGAGTTAAATTCCCAGCAACCACATGGTGGCTCACAACCATCTATAATGAGATCTGGTGCCCTCTTCTGGCCTGCAGGCAGAAAACTGTATACAAAATAAAGAAGTAAATCTTAAAAAAAAAAAAAAAAAATAGTCCTACCAGTGTTAGACAATGAATAGAGAAAGGAACTGACAGTTGGCAGAAAATTTAGCTTAAGCATAGACTGAGATGCCAGGGACTCTGATAGTAGAGCATGTAGGAATCAGACACCACAGCTATGGGGTAGCACACACTGGGACACACCCATGAAGACTAGAATCCTAGGATAGACTTCCATTTAAACCCTGAGACAATGCAACTACCTCCCCTCAGGGCTCAGGGAACCCCATGGAAGAGGACGCAAAAAGAGTGTAAGAGCCAGAGAGGGTAGAGGACATCAAGAAAACAAGGCCCTCAAAGGAAAAACAAAAAACAGAACAAACAAACAAAAAACCATGAGGTGACTAAAGAGAATAGCACACTAGCTGGATATGAAACAAGGCTCCTGGGTGCATTGTGTATCACAGTGGATGAATCCAGGATCTAGTTTTTAATGCTATAAGACAGGAGCACATTTTTAATTAAATTTTTTTCATTTATTTTATATACCAACCACAGTTTCCCCTCCCTCCTCTCTTCCTGTTCCGTCCCCCAACTTCCCGTCTATTCTCCCCCATCCACTCCCCATGAGAGTCAACAATGTATCATATTGAGGTGTAGCAAGGTCCTTGCTGTTGTTCCCTTTGGGGGCGGGGGCCAAGTAGGTGCAGAGTCAAACCACACAGACTGGGAGAATGTCGAAACAACAAGCTCAGTTTATTCAGGAAGAGGCAAGCCTTATATACCCTCCACCCCACCCTGGGGGGAGGTCTGATGAATATGCATCAGCTGGTGTGACATGGCTGCCTCTCATTGGTCCAGGTCATCTCCAGATCATGTTTCAGCTGCTGTTGCTAAGACCATCAGGCAGGCCCACGCTGGCTTTCAGAAAGTATCTTTTTTACTTGTTTGGGCTGTCTGGCCCTCAAGCCCGTTAGGGATAAGTCATCCCACAATGAGGTAGGACCAAGCTCCTCCCCCTGCATCAAGACTGGGTGAGGCATTCCTGCATGGGGAAGAGTTTCCAAAAGGCCAGTTCATGCACCTGGAATAAGTCCTGGTCCCACTGCCAGGGGCCCCACAAACAGACTAAGCCACACAACTGTCACCCACATGCCTAGTTCAGTCCCATGCAGGCTCCCCAGCTGTCAGTCTAGAGTCCATGAGCTCCCACTAGCTCGGGTCAGCTGTCCCTTGGGTTTCCCTGTCATGATCTTGATGACCCCTTGCTCATGTGATCCCTCCTCCCTCTCTTCAACTGAACTGGAGCTCAGCCCAGTGCTTGGCTGTGGATCTCTGCATCTGCTTCCACCAGTTACTGGATGAAGGCTCTCTGTTGACAATTAGGGTAGTCACCAATCTGATTATATGAGAAGGCCAGCTCAGGTACCCGCTGCACTATTGCTAGAAGTCTTAGCTGGGGTCATCCTTGTGAATTCCTGGGAGTTTCCCTGGCACCAGGTTTCTCCCTAACTCCAAAATGCCCCCCTCTATCAAGATATCTCTTTCATTGCTCTCCCCCTCCATCCCACCCCAAACTCAACCAACCTGATCCCTTGTGTTCCCATCACCTCATCGCTTCCCCTCTACCACCAACCTCCCACCCCCAGTTTACCCAGGAGATCTCATCTATTTCTCCTTCCCAGGAAAATCCATGCATCCCTCTTAGGGTCCTCTTTGTTACCTAGTTTCTCTGGGGCTGTGGATTGTAGCCTGGTTATCCTTTCCTTTACATCTAATATCTACTGAGTGAGTATATATTGTGTTTGTCTTTCTGGGTCTAAGTTAACTCACAGGATGATATTTTCTAGTTCCATCCATTTGCCTGCAAATTTCATTATGTCATTGTTTTTTACTGCTGAGTAGTACTCCGTTGTGTAAATGTACCACATTTTCTTTATCCATTCTTCGGTTGAGGGGCATCTAGGTAGTTTCCAGGTTCTGGCTATTATGAATGACGCTGCTATGAGCATAGTTGAGCAAGTATCCTTATGGTATGATTGAGATCCTTTGGTTATATGCCCAAGAGTGGTATAGCTAGGTCTTGAGGTAGATTGAGTCCCAATTTTCTGAGAAACTGCCATACTGATTTCCGAAGTGACTGTACAAGTTTACATTCCCACCAACAGTGGAGGAGTGTTCCCCGTACTCCACAATCTCTCCAACATAGGCTGTCGTTAGCGTGTTTGATTTTAGCCATTCTGACAGGTGTAAGATGATATCTCAAAGTCATTTTGGTTTGTATTTCCCTGATAGCTAAGAATGTTGAACAATTCCTAAGTGTATCTCTGCCATTTGAGATTCTTCTTGTGGGAGTTCTCTGTTTAGATCTGTACCCCATTTTTAATTGGATTATTTGGTATTTTGATGTCTAGTTTCTTGAATTCTTTATATATTTTGGAGATCAACCCTCTGTCAGATGTGGGGTTGGTGAAGGTATTTTCCCATTCTATAGGCTGCTGTTTTGTCTTTTGACAGTATCCTTCACCTTACAAAAGCTTTTTAGTTTCAGAAGGTCCCATTTATTAATTGTTTCTCTCAGTGTCTGTGCTACTGGTATATTCAGGAAGTGGTCTCCTGTGCCAATGTGTTCAATGCTATTTCCCACTTTGTCTTCTATCAGGTTCAATGTAACTGGATTTATGTTGAGGTCTTTGATCCACTTGGACTTGAGTTTTGTGCATGGTGACAGATATGGATCTATTTGCATTCTTCTACATGTTGAGATCCAGTTATGCCAGCACCATTTGTTGAAGATACTTTCTTTTTTCCATTGTATAATTTTGGCTTCTTTGTCAAAAATTAGGTGTTTATAAGTGTGTGGATTTATGTCAGGGTCTTCAATTTGATTCCATTGATCCACCTGTCTATTTTTATGCCAATACCATGCTGTTTTTATTACTATAGCTCTGTAGTAGAGCTTGAAGTCAGGGGTGGTGATACCTCTGGAAGTTCCTTTATTATACAGAATTGTTTTAGCTATCTGGGTTTTTTGTTTTTCCATATGAAGTTAAGTATTATTCTTTCAAGGTCTGTGAAGAATTGTGTTGGGATTTTGATGGGGATTGCATTGAATCTGTAGATTGCTTTTGGTAAG
The DNA here is from genome assembly GCA_902168405.1 of Peromyscus aztecus. Classification (NCBI taxonomy): domain Eukaryota; kingdom Metazoa; phylum Chordata; class Mammalia; order Rodentia; family Cricetidae; genus Peromyscus; species Peromyscus aztecus. Next base: position 40,019 of record CABHPQ010171965.1, on the reverse strand, counting down.
ATTGCCATTTTTACTATGTTAATCCTACCGATCTATGAGCATGGGAGATCTTTCATTTTCTGATATCTTCTTCAGTTTCTTTCTTCAAAAACTTAAAATTTTTGTCATATAGGTCTTTCACTTGTTTGGTTAGAGTTATCCCAATATATATTATATTATCTGTGGCTATTGTAAAGGGTGTTGTTTCTCTGATTTCTTTCTCAGCCCATTTATCATTTGTATATAGGAGGGCTATTCAATATAATAATCAAAGTTCTAGCTAGAGCAATAAGGCAACAAAAGGAAACCAAAAGGATACAAATTGGAAAGGAAGAAGTCAAACTTTCACTATTTGTAGATGATATGATAGTATACATAAGTGAACCCAAAAATTCTACCAGGGAACTCCTACAGCTGATAAATACCTTCAGTAATAGGGCTGGAAACAAGATTAACTCAAAAAACCGTAGCCCTAGATAGAAATCTTAGTGCTTGAAACCTTGAGTACATTATCAAAGCTGGGCCATCAGAATGGCTGGCTGATTTGATGGGGACAAATTGGCCAGTAGGCCAGCTTTCTAAAATCTCTTAATTATGCAGCACTGGTAGGAACCTGAGATGAGGGTAGGACTTCAGGTAGGACCAAATGGCCCATACTGAAGGGTGATGAGCTGTTGATTGAGAAAATCACTCAGAATTGCCATTGCTAGATCTTAGGCAAGAAGAAAAGTCTATGAATGATTTTTCCATTTCCCTTGTTTGCACCATTTTATCCATCTACCATGTAAACTTCATATGTGCTTTACCGTTGTCTGCTCCACCACAGGTTTAAAACAAACAAACAAACAACTGAGGAGTCTTCATTATCTATGTACCATGTCGCTTTCAAATTTTATGTGAGCTCCTCATGAGCCAGTAAACTGTACTGTTTACAAGATGAAAGTGAGTATTAGAATATGTCAACAGCATCACAAGTATAATGAGGCAAACTTCAGCAGAATGTATTTTGCTGTATGCCCATATTCAGCAAAATCTGCCTGATCCTGAATAAAAATGTCTAACTTTTAAACTGTCCAGTATATTTAGCTAGAGCTATTACCTAAGATGACAGACTATTTCTTTCTAAAATAAATGAAAGAACATCATATCACAAGATATTCAAGAAAGAAAAAAGTTGGCATTTGACTCTTGGCATTGAAAGGCCAGCCTTCAACAACATCAGCAACATGCCTACATGGCTGTCCTAGAATATTATTTTAGTGATTTGATGGGTTTTATGGTATGTTATCTGCCCTTAGACCTTGGAGATAATAAAATGAAAAATTAAAACTATATTGTTAAAATTTGACATTTACTTCATTCCAATAAATACATATCAAGTGTTTATTATGTTCTAAGAACCTTATCAGATGTTATGAGGCAGGGTTCCAATACTGACTAACAACTCCCCTGATTTAAAACCACTCATAGAAGGGATTAAACAACAATAAACCATGCTAGCTTTACTACAAGGTAGGCTAGATATATAAATAACAAGTTGTCCCCCAAAATAATGAAAAATATTGAAATGTCATAAGCTCTAATAAAATCTTAATCATATCAGGAAATATATTTTGAAAGAAGAAATCAGTCTTTTGCAAAGATTCAGGCTTTAGCAAAGGATTCCCCAGTGCCGTGAGGAGACATAAACAAGGAGGAGAGGGAAGGTCACTGACTGACTCACAGTAAACACAAGCGGCCAAGTGTTATTTCAGTGTTCCCGTGGGGGGTGTGAGAGGTAATTTGACCATGAAATTCACTGTTAGCAGATTTAGGTGCAGTCCAGATAGTTCACTAGAAGAAAATGCTTTTCTATAAGGCATTATATTGAAGATTTTCATACTGATCCATTTATGTGTGTAGATGTACCAACTATTACTGCTTCTGACACAGACTGAATAGAATAGGCTGTAAGAATTTCCTGTTAGCATTAGGGTATCATGGTGAACATTAGGTATATCTTGTTTTTCTGATAGATTAAGATTTATCCCTATAGATAACTGGACTGCTGGCAGTCAAGGTTTCTTAGCCTGAAATGTGAATACTCCTAGTGCAGTATTGGAGGAATGGATTAATTTACCACCTCTGTGGCCCTGTCTTGAGTTCCACCTGCCAAGCTTTGGCAATTCTGGCTTGCTGCGGCTCATCCCCTGCATATTTTCATGCAACATTTTCATTTGATTATTTGGATTCTAGTCACCAATCCTAGTGGATTATTTTGCCATTGAGGTGGCTGTGTCTTTGGTTACCTACATTATATATATGTGTCTTCCTACACACACATGCTATAATCAGGACAAGAATTCAAGAACAGATAAAGAAGCATTTTCTAACCTAAAGTCTTGAAATTTCCATGTTTCTTCTAAAAACTTCATGGTTATAACTCTTGCAGTTCAGTCAAGGAGACATTTTGAGGTAATTTTCATGTATGGTATGAGGTGAGATTCTAAGTTGATCTTTCTATATGTGGCTTTCCGGTTGCTCCAGACCATTTTATTTAAGGAAAGAATGATTTATTTTGGCTCATGGCATAAGGAGTTTGGTCTATGATGGATGACCTCATGGTTAGACAGACTCTCACAGCAGCAGGAATGTGTAGGCAAAGAGATCTGTTTATTTCATGGCCAGGCAGGAAACAGAGTGTGGCCTACTTCCTCTGTTCAAGTCTCTCTTCCCCAAGTTCCCATGCCTCCCTCAAACAATACCACCAACTGGGGAGCCACAAAGCCACAACCCATGGGGACATTTCAAATTCAAGTCCTAACATGCTGCCACTGGCCTCTCCTCACAAGAGGTTCATGGCCATCTCTTAATATAAAATGCTTTTTGTGCAGTTCAAAAGTCCCCATAAGCATCAATTCTAATGTTGTTCTGAAGTATAAGTCTAAAGTCCCTATCGTAATTCAAGCTGATCTGCCATGGGTCCCTCTAAAATAAAAATAAATTACATACTTTTAATATTCAGTGGCACAGAGAGAACATTCCTATTCTAAAGGGGAAGAACAGGACCATAGAAAGAAGAAATGTGGCCAAAGAAAGACTTAAATACAGCCGGGTGGTGGTGGCGCACGCCTTTAATCCCAGCACTCGAGAGGCAGAGCCAGGAGAATCTCTGTGAGTTCGAGGCCAGCCTGGACTCCCAAGTGAGTTCCAGGAAAGGTGCAAAGCTACACAGAGAAACCCTGTCTCAAGAAAACCAAAAAAAAAAAGAAAGACTTAAATACAGTGGGGCAAACACTGAATCCTGCAGCTGCATGTCTGGCTCCAACAGGTTTGTGCAACCCTGCCCTATGGCGTTGGTGTTTGCAGACCATATGGCTTCTCTGGTGGACTGGGTCTACTTGTTGCTTTCAGCTTTTAGCAGATATTCTTTGTGTTTGGCATTTCTAAAATTCTGTTGTCTCTATTGCAGCCAGGAATTTTTACCCTGATAGTTTTATATATCATCATCTCAGAAGATCCATGCAGGGGATCCAACACTGCTACCCAGTACCCAGACCCACAGGCTTTTCTCTGGAATCTTAGTAGAAATTACTATGACCCCAGTAACCCTTACATTCTTTATGCCTAAACAAACAGTACTATATGGATGACAAAGTTGTCACTAGCTTAAATAGTAGGTATCTGGACCCCTTGAATCATGGTAACAGTGGCCTCTGGGTACCTGGGCAACAAAACCCAGGAAAACACTTCCCTGGGATGCCCTCTGGGAGCAGGGCATCCTGGAAGCAATTTACTCACAAATGAGTCTTTCAAATAAGTTTGTAATTCTATACTTTGGAGCCTGTGGTGGTAGGGTGTGTAGCTCTCCAGTCCTGCCCGGGCCTGCAGCCGCTCAGACCCAAATAAACACATAGATGCTTATATTAATTAAAACTGTTTAGCCTAATGGCTCAGGCTTCTTGCTAACTAGATCTTACACTTAAATTAACCCATAATTCTTATTTATGTTTAGCCATATAGCTTGGTACCTTTTCTCAGTTCTGCCTTCACATCTTGCTTCCTCTGTGTTTGGCTGGCGACTCCTGACTCAGCCTTTCTGTTCCCAGAATTCTCCTCTCTGCTTATCCCACCTATACTATACTTCCTGCCTGGCTACTGGCCAATCAGCGTTTTATTTATCAACCAAATCAGAGCAACACATTCACAGCATACAGAGAGACATCCACAGCAAGGGTGTGGCTGATTCCTGAGATACACTTAAAGCACCTTCCTTGTTTCTGTGGTATTAGATGCTTGGCATCTCTTTAATGACACTAATCTCTTTTTAAAATACACGCACTCACACACACACATACACACACATATGCAAACACACTCACACACATATGTACACACAAACACACACATGTACATATACACATATGCACACACTCACACACATATGTGCATACTCACAAACATACATGTATGTACACATATGCACACACACATGCACACACAAACACACACACATGCACACACACACCCTCTTTTCTTGTCTATAACCTTCAGTTTGTTCCTTTTCTTTCCAGACTACAGGCTTTCAAAAGCTCTTCTCTGCTTTTTGTTCTTAATTCTCATTGTAGGTCTGACTAAAAGCTGCCAGCAGTAACCATGCCATAGTCTGACTGCTAATCCTTCTTGAAATTTCCTTGCCAAATTGAGAAGTTTGTCACCTTTAAACTCAGCCCTTCAGTTTTAAAATATGCAGAAAATGTAGACAAACTTTTTGCCAGAATGCAGTACATGTGGCCTTTAGTAATTTCCAACAGAAATCTTCTTTCAATTTTAAGCTTTATCAGCACAGTCTCTATTGCCCACATTTCAGTGTCTGGTCCTCTGAGCTCCCACTACAGTTGCCTCTTTGCCCAAATCTCCAAATTTCTCATTTCACTTTTCTACTTATTCCAATACCTGAAAGTTGTATGAAATATAGGTTATTTAAACCTCATTTTTATTTAAATCTTATATGGCCATGGGAGAGTATTATTTTATTGGTATGTACCATTTTTCCAAATAAATAAAGAGGATTTATTTATTCACTCTTAAGCCAAAGATGAGCTACTTAAGGCCTGCCAAGACCAGTAATACAATGGCTTTAAAGAAAATTGTCAGAAGGGCTATTGTATGATTTTGTGGGATGGCTCAATTTTTGTCTCTATAGGTCATTTCTCTATAGAAAAATACTGTGATTATGTTGTATGATTTGGGATAAAAATGAATATGTTAAAATCATACATCGAAGCACTTTCTTAGTTGGGAATATAACTCAGTCATATATCACTTGCCTTACATGTATGGGGCCCTGGATTTGATTTCCAACCCCACAATAAACTGAAGCATTTTCTTCCATTTTTTCCCTTCTGATTTTAAATAAATAACTGAAACATTCACATGAATACTCAGGGGCACTGTGTCTTTTGTGTTTAATGAAGTCATCCCTGTTATTAGAATTAAAGATATTGGCTATGAAATGGGATTTTCCTCTCTGTGAGCCACTGTAAAAAAAAAAAGCACCAGAAGAAAAGTAAAAACAAAATCCATAAATTAGGAAGCAGCAGGAATATATAAAATTAATAGAGAGGGAAAAATGACACCTATGAATTAATAAGAAAAAGACAAATCAATACAAAGATATGAGAAATTATATTAATACACACCTTATGAAACAAGAAACCTGAATAGTTAACAAACACATGGAAAGATAACTACCTAGTGCAGTAATTAAGAATACTACATTAAAAATAGGAGAAGCTGCTGGGCATGGTGGCACACACTCTTAATCCCAGCACTTGGAAGGCAGAGGCAGGTGGATGTCTGAGTTCAAGACCAGTGTGGTCTACAAAACAAGTTCCAGGACAGCCAGAACTACACAGAGAAACCCTGTCTCAAAGAGGGAGGGGGGAGAAAAAAAGGAAAGAGAGAGAGAGAGAGAGAGAGAAAGGAAGGAAGGAAGGAAGGA
>CABHPQ010171965.1:0-33957 GCA_902168405.1 Peromyscus aztecus | reverse complement strand
AAGAAAGAAAGAAAGAAAGAAAGAAAGAAAGAAAGAAAGAAAGAAAGAAAGAAAGAAAGAAAGAAAGAAAGAAAGAAAGAAAGAAAGGAAAGAAGGGGAAATAGGAGAAACCATTATACATCTATTAAATCTGAAGTATGCCAATAGTAAAATGTTGGCAAATTTTCAAACACCAGAAAAAAAACATTGTAGATAAAAGTTTAATTATGGGATTGGAGAGATGGCTCAGAAGTTAAGAGTACGTACTAATCTTGCAGAGGATCCAGGTACAGTCCCCAGCACCTGGAGGCAGGTAGCTAACCACCACCCATTACTCCAGTTCCAGGGAGTCCGGCACCCTTGTCTGGTTTCTACAGGTGCCTACATGCACATGGTACACATACAGACAAGTGGGTACCACAGGAGCAAAAGCTCCCAGTATTTAGAATACCTAAAATAAAAGTGTTAGCCAATGGCACCACTTTGCAGGTGACTTGTGAGTAGGAGAGTAGAACGTGCATTCTATAGTCTAGCTATTCCCTGAAGAGATTCTTGCAAGAGATATGTACGTGACTCTTCTTCACAAGTGTTCCTCACAAGTGACTAAACTGGAAGCAGCCCGAGTGCTCATCAGCAATATAAAGGAGAAGAGAACTGAAGGTATTTATGTGATGAAATACATGTGATACCAAGAGTGAAAAAACCACTCCCTATACCAGGCACCATACCTGAGTCTCACAGATAAGATGAATGAACAAGAAAGTCATTCATAAAAGAATCTATCAATACTGTTTCGTTAGAAAAACAACAGACCTAAACCATTCAGGGGTGCATGCAAGGCACAGTGAGTATAAGCAGAGGGAAGGAGATGGGATGGGGAAGGGGGGAGGAGGCTACTGCTTGCTGGCAGTGGTTGTGTTAACCGGCTTTCCACTGTTAATCGCAGTAACAAATGCCTAAGATAATCAATTTAAAGAGAGCAAAGGTTTCTTTTGGCTTATGACTTCAGAATTTACAGTCTGGGGCCTGTGGTGAGACAGAACACCATCGTGGGGAGTCCACGCTGCAGCACAGCTGCTCCACCGCAGGGCAGCAAGGAAGCCGTGTGAGCACAGGGAGGCTGTTGCTGTCCTGTCACATGGACGCTGCAGTCTGAACTTCCCAGGATGATGTTCTCTAAAATGTGGGCTGGGCTGAGAAGGGAGCTCAATAGGTAAAAACATTTACTGAGCATGCATGAAGACCCAGCTTTGCATCCCAGAGCCCGATGTAAAAGCCAGGTGAAGTAACACATATATCTGTAATCCTTATGCCCCTGTGGAAAGATGAGAGGTAGAGACAAGAAAGGCCAGCTAGCCTGGCATACACACTTGTGAACAATGAGAGACCCTGTCTCAAAACCAAATGGAAGATGAAGACTGACACCCAAGGTTGTCCTGTGACTTCCATATGTGCATTATACTATATGTGCAACCCCCCTCTCTTATACACCCATGGATTACACACACACATACACACACACACACACACACACACACACACACACACACATACCATATGCAAGCAATTAAAAAATGTAAGGAGGCTACAGCAACCCTAAGCAGACCTGGATGTGTCCTTCCTGTACTTCTTTTTGAGGGGCTGGGAGTTCTAGACAGGGTTTCTCTCTGTAGCCCTGGCTACCCTGGATCTTGCTCTGTAGACCAGGCTGGCCTTGAACTGGCCTTGAGATCGGCCTGTCTCTACCTCCCACGTGCTGAGATATCTGGTCTCCCTCCTGTACTTCTTGACCTCCTTGCTTTGCCCCCTGTACAGGGATCTGCTGGTGTCTTGTATGTCCAAGTGGTTCATGATCTGCTTCATCTGACTGAGGCCTCCTTACTCACAGACTCATGGCTTTGCTTCCAAACCCCTGCGCACTGGACTCCTGCGCCCCTCTTGGCAGCTGTCTAGAAAGCAGTTTGTATGAGAACGCATCATTCGGCTGACCTGAAGAGGTAGCCATGCTTCTCCCCGCCTGCTTGACATTTGTTCCCCTGTGCGCCACATGTCCTCCCCTGCCCAGGGACCTTTCTTCAGGTGTGGTTTTACGTTGGCTGGCATATCTGCCCCCCCTTACCAGATACTGAGACCATGGGGCCTCTTTCCTTTTTTTTTTTTTTTTTTTTTTTTTTTTTTTAAAAATTTTTGGGGCCGGTTTTCTTTTTTTTTTTTTTTTTTTTTTTTTTGACTGTAAACAACTTAGGGGTAGGATTTGTGTCTTTGTATTTTGTAACGTTATATCTCAGTATTGAAAATATTTAATAGTTCATACTGAAATGCTTACTTATTTTTATTGTATCATTTCAAAAGATGATCTGGATCAGTGGTTCTCAACCTGTGGGTCTTGACCCCTTTGCATCCAATGACCCTTTCATGGGGTCGCATATCAGATATTGTACATATCAGATATTTACATTATGATTCATAACAGTTGCAAAATTACAGTTATGAAGTAGCAATGAAAATAGCTTTATGGTTGGGGTCACCACATGAGGAACTGTATTAAAGGGTCACAGCATTAGGAAGGTTGAGAACCACTGGTCTAGATGAACATAGACTGGTGTATTCTAAAGAAAAAGTCAAAGTTTTTTCATGATAAAGTGAGATTTTGGTACATGTGTTTCTGTTTTTGAATTTTACCACATATTTCCATAGTTTAAACATCTAGAACTTCTCAGAATTAAGCTAAATATATAGAAGATGTCTGCATTTTACTGATTTCCTCTCAGAATTCTTCATATATGTAGAAATAAAGGACAGTGAACAGCCTTGAGTGTTTTAGAGACAAGGTTTCTGGCTGGCCTGGTGTTCTCTGAGCAGGCTACTCTGGCTGACCAGCAAGCTCCAGGGACCTGTCTGGCAGAGAGAAAAAGGAGGGAGGGTTACAAAGCGGCACCAGGAAACTCGAGGATGGTAGACACACAAGTGTGGCTAATATTCTTTTCTCATACAGGATATCCTGACGTCAGTTTCCCGCCCCCCCCACTCTCCCAGTTCCTCCCCACCTTCCCTGCCACCTGGATCCACTTCCTTTGTGTCTCTCATTATAAAAGAACAGGCTTCTAAGAGGTAACAACCAAACATAACCAAATAAGATATAATAAGCTAAAACAAAAACCATCAAGTCAAAGTTGGACAGGGCGAACCAACAAAGAAAAAAAGCCCAAGAGAAGGCACAGGAATCAGAGACCTACTTCTTCACATGCTCAGGAGTCCCATAAAAATACTAAACTGAAAGCTGTGATATGTATGAGGAGGGCCTGTGCAGGCCCTGTGCTGCCGCTCGGCCTCTGTGAGCTCATATGAGCCTTGCTAAGTTAATTGAGGGGCTTGTTCTCCTGGGGTCCTCCACCCCCTCTGGCTCTCACACTCTTCCTGCCTCCTCTTCTGCTGGTTTTCTGAGATCTGAGGGGTGGGATGGATGGAGACATACCATTTAGAGCTCTGTGTTCCAAGTTCTCTCTCTCTCTGTGTATAATGTCTGGCTGTGGATCTCTTATATTTCCATCTGCTGCTGGAGTAAGGTTTTGTGTTTACTGTTTTACCCATAGGTCCTAGCAAAGTTCTTAACCTGTGAGAAGAGCTAAAAAAAAATTGTTTGATAAGCAAATAGAGGCTGAGCAGTGGTGGTGCACACCTTTTATCCCAGCATTCAAGACAGGCAGAAGCAGGTGGATCTCTGAGTTCGAGGCCAGCCTGATCTACAGAGTGAGTTCCAGGACAGCCAGGGCTACACAGAGAAACCCTGTCGTCGGGTGGGGAAAAGCAAATAGAGGCAGCGGTGGAATTCAGGGTGATAGGGACCAAAACTTGTCTCTTGAATTTGGGAATTAGGTCATTGGTAACTTTACCAAAGCAGTTATATTTGGAATGGAATCTTAGCTTTTAAAATTCCTGTGTGAGGTAGTGAGAAGGCTCCGCCTTGCCATCCAGCCTGCCCACCTGACAACCCCTAGGTCCTACCATGGAAGGAGACGACTCCTACTGTCCTCTAGCTCCACCACATGCGTGCTGTGGCAGGTGCCCGTGTGTATACACACACAAAATAGATAATACACAAATTAATATATGTCAGGAAATTAAAATCAGAGGCCAAGAGGTGGCTCAGCACATAATCGTCTTCCAGGAGACCAGGCTTCAGTTCCCGGCACTCACATCAGGCGCTCACAACCACCTGTAACTCTAGTTTCAAGGAATCTGCATCCCTCTTCTGGCTTTCACCAGCATACACATGATGCACAAACATACATGTAGGCATGCACACATACACATAAAATAAAAATAAATAAATTTTTTAAATTAAAATCATTGTGTGTAACTCAATACTGAAATAAACCTTCACTCTATATACTGGACCTCCCCCACTGATCACTAGTTAAGAACATGTCCTACAGGCTTGCCTACAGCCTGATTTTTGAGACAGAGTTTCTCTGTGTAGCTTTATGCCTTTCCTGAGACTCACTCTGTAGACCAGGCTGGCCTCAAACTCACAGAGATCCATCTGGCTCTGCCTCCAGAGTGGCTGTTGTCACTGCCTTTGGAGCAAGCAAGGTGTATCAGTTCCAATACCAGTTGTCAACTTACATGTAAGCATTTTTACTTTTATTTATCAAAAACAATTTTTCTAATGTTTTGAAAATTTAACATTTTTAGGACTAGCTATTGTACTGGCTAGTTTTATGTCAACTTGACACAAGCTAGAGTCATCAGAGAGGAGAGAGCCTCAATTGTGGAAATGCCTCTGCAAGATCAGGCTGTGGCCAGGCGGCGGTGGTGCATGCCTTTAATCCCAACACTCTTGTTTATTGTTTTTTCAAGACAGGGTTTCTCTGTGTAGCTCTGGCTGTCCTAGAACTTGCTCTGTAGACCTGACTGATGGGCCTCAAAATCAGAGATCCACCTGCCTCTGCCTCCCAAGTGATGGGATTAAAGGCGTGCACCACCACCGCCTGGCTTAGCAGTTCTTCATGCGCTTACTGACTATGTGCATATTTTAAGAAATGCATCTATAATTCATTTGGTCTCTTTTTAGCTGGCTACTTAGTTTTTTTTATAGACTTATGAGGATTTTATATATTTGGGGCATAAATCTTTTGCAAAGGTTTTCTCCCATTCTCTGTCTCTGTCTCTGTGTCTCTCTGTCTCTGTCTGTCTCTCTGTCTCTGTCTCTCTCTCTCTCTCTCCCTCCCTCCCTCCCTTCCTCTGCTTTCTCCAGGGTGCTGAAACTAAAGGTGTGCACCACCACACCCAGCTCTTTCACTCTATGATTATGTTCTTTGAAGCACCAAGTTTTTCTTCAGTTTCAATGAAATCCAACTCATTATGTTTTCTTTTGTCACTTACGGTCTTGGCTCATACCTAAGAAACCATTGCCTAATTCAAGGTCATGAGCATCACTTCGGTGTTTTCTGAGAGTGTTATAGCGTTAGCTATTACGTGTAGCTATTATATGTTTTTAGAGATAGGGTCTCACTATGCCACCCTAGTAGGCCTGGAACTCACAGAGATCCTAGCCATTACATTTAAATCCATTTTAAGTTCATTTTTATGTGTGGTGTGGCAGTTGAGGACCATTGTATAGGCTAACTAGTTATCCCCAAACTAATGGCTGAAAAAAATTGTTTTCTTATCCAGTGAATTTTCCTAACACATTCAATTGACCATAAAAATCAAAGGGTTTATATGAAGACTTTAAATGGGATTTTCTTATCTGTGTGTATCCTGTGCCAATACCACATGTATAATGTTGTGTGAGGTTCTGACACGGGAAAAGTAAGTTCTCTAGCATTGCTATTCTTTTTATAAATTATTTTGGTTTCCTTGAGTCCCTTGTGTTCCATGTGAATGTTAGGATTGGCTTGCCAATTTCTAGGAAGAAGTGGGTTGGAATATTGGTGCAGCTTTCAGGAAACCTTCAGAACACTTGGGCCATCTTATCATTACTAAGTCTTTTGGTCTGTGAGCACATGGTATCTTCCCATTTACTAGTTTTTGGTTTTTGTTTTGGTTTTTGTTTTTTGAGACAGAGTTTTTCTGTGTAACTGCCCTGGCTATCCTGGAACTCACTCTGTAGACCAGGCTGGCCTTGAACTCACAGAGCTCCACCTGTCTCTGACTCTCAAGTGCTGGGATTAAAGCCGTGCATCACCACCACCCAGTTACTTAGTTTTCTTTAACATTTCATAGTATAAGCTTTTACTTCTTTTGTACAGTTTATTCATAGTTATAATTTTAATACTTTTATAAACAGAATTTAATACTGAATGATCATACTAAATATAATCAACAAATTTAGATATTACATCATTTATAATAATTTGCTGTATTTTATTTTGTGCATGCTAACAAGTTCAACTTTTTTACATGTGAGCTGGAGATCTGAACCCAGGTCTGAACCATGCTTGTCATCGTCCTGTGGATCTACTGGGCCATCCCTCTGCTCCCACACCCTTTTAAAATATGATATTTTCATTAATTCTTTGAGAATTTAGTATATACATATAATGCATTTGGATCATATCCTCCGCCCTTCCCCTTACCTCCCGTTGGTACACTCCTTACCCCACTGGCTCCTCCCAACATCACATCCTCTTTTTATTTTTTTCTTAATAACTCACTGAGTCCAATTTGCTCTGTCTATATATTCATGGCTGTCCTCCATATATGGTAGACCTACCAGTGACCATACCCTTAAAGAAAACTGACTCTCCCTCCCCTAGCAGCCATCAATTGCCTATAGTTCCTCAGCTAGAGGCGGGAGCTCATCCCTCCCCATCCATGATGATTTTAGGCAGGTCTCTGTTGCTACAGCTGCTGTGAGTTCACAAGTCCTGCCATATCTAGAAGGCAGCCCTCATCCCTACCCCAGGCTTGCCCAGCCTCTCGCGCCTGTAGTCTTCCCATCCCTTCTTCCATGGTATTCCCTGAGCCTTTGGGAGAGAATGGAGAATAGCCATCCATTTTTGACCAGTTGTGAGTTTCTGTGTTAACCACCGTCCACTGCACAAAGAGGACTGAGAGCTCCATGGATCTATGAGCAGAGAGATTCTATGATTCTATGTCCACTTACCCAGATGATAATAGCAGGTTCCCACTTAGGGCCTGTGAGCTCCCTAGCCATGGCTCTTTGTCAGGTTTGAAGGCCCATGCACTTCCTTCCTAGGGATCCGGCCTTAAAGCCACTCAGAAAGCGGTTGCTTTACCCCCCAACATTCATGTTGCTGTTGCACCCATGGCACAGCCCATCATGCTGGTCATCACTGTAACTCTCAGGGTTCACAGCTGGTGAAATGGCTGATGCATTTCTCCCTCAGCAGCTGGCTTAGCACCTTCTGATACTGAAAGCTAGGCAGCAGCGAAGCCTGCCCCATTTTTTTGTGAGTTACCATCTATCCCAGGCTGACCTTGAACTTGCAATTCTTATGTGCCATCCTCTCACATACGTGGATTACAGGCAAACACCACAGTACTTGTCGATCCAGTGCTGGGAAATCATAGACAGGAGGATATCTGAGGCTCACTAGCTAGCTGTTTTTGCCAAATCAATGAGCTCCTGGTTCAGTGAAACCCTGTCTCAAAAACTAGAGTGGAGAGCAATTGAGGTAGATGCCTGACATGACTTCTGCCTTCCACACATGCGTGCACACATATGCACATGCACATACTTCTGCACATATGTATTCATATACATATGACTGCATACAAGCACAAGCATGTACACACACACAAGAAACTTATCTGAATAGATGTATCTCATTAAAATGTGTTTTTGAAGGAGCCGTGGACATAATTTGGATACGGACCAATGACAGGTCGTCTGAGTTTGACCAACTTCCATGACCTAAAGTACTAAAGTGTTACATGGATCGAGTGAATTAATATGTTTGAAGCACTTACAGTAGCACCTAACACCTAACTCTTAGTGCATGTTTGTTGAATAAAAAATAATTAAACCTGAATGAATAGAAATTGACCTTTCTAAAACATCTGAATAGTTCCAAGAAGAAGCTAAACCCTCCCTTCTGCTTTTCCTCAGCTCACCCGTGCCAAATTCACTTTCTTCCTGCTATAGAAATGCTTGCTAATTTAAACAACCTCTCTCATTTTAAAGATTCGCCGGTTCTCAGTCCAGCTAATTCTGCAATCAATTTAAGTGGCGCTCAGGACCTGACCCGGAATAAGAATGTTGTGAAACCACTGCCTTTATCTTTGCAGGTTGTAGGGAAGACTTTTGTTGCAGGTGATGTTTTCCTTCCTTCCTTTTTCTTTTGGTAAATACCAAATGACTTATGTGAAATTTAATTGACAAATTAGTATTTGAAAACAGACACCCCTTCCACCTGCCAGTCGAAGACAGCCATGGAACTGCCTAAAATAATGCAATATTGGCAAAGCTCCGCTCTCTGTGTTCCAGCCAGAGGAGTCGCAGTGACATTTAGTGCACAGAGGACTAGAATTTGGTTCCTCTCAACAAACATTTTTTATGCTCCAGCTGTGACTAGCACCTGAGGTTATGAAAACAAGTAATGCCTGACCCCAAATGTCTCATAATCCAGGGAAGGTGACAGACTTACAAGAAGATCTTTTCCAGATGCTGTAGCCAGCATTTCAGGAATGACTGGGGGTGGATCCTGACAGGAGATTGGTCTTAAAATGAGAATGTAGGTACTGTCCAAAGGAATGAGGTAAAGACAGTTCATATTCCAGTGACAGCAGAAACGCATGACAAAGAGAACCTGGGAGCTGGTGTGGTGGCGCACACCTCTAATCCCAGCATTCAGGAGGCAGAGGCAGGTGGATCTCTGTGAGTTCAAGGCCAGCCTAGTCTACAGAGTGAGGACAGTCAGAGCTACACAGAGAAACTCTGTCTTGAAAAACAAACAACAAATAAATAAAAAACAAACAAGAGAGAGGGGTCCTGGGAGAAGGAAAGGAGGAAAAATTATAAGACATGTGAGAACTTTCTTACATTTTGGACTGGAAACATAAAATGTATAACTCAAAGTGGCAGGAGGCAGTCACAGGAAGGCAGACTGAGGAGCACAGATTTTACCCTAAATTTATGGAGCACAGAACCGACCTATTCTGGTTTGAATTTGAATCAGATGTTTTTGGCAGTAACATGTGAGAGACAAGAGGTAGGAATACTTCTTTGAGGTCATTTCGTTAGTTCAAGTGAGAGGTGCTGAGGTCCTTTGCCAGAGTGATAACAGGTTGGAGAAGGGCAGACAAAATGGAGAGCTACTCAGGAAATGAAATCAGATGGATCTGGCAGATCAATGTGGGCCTGAAAGAGAAGGTGCCTCAGCCGACACCCATCTCTCTGGGCTAATGATGCCATCACCTGAGACAGGGACTATGGGAGGGGGAGCAGACTATCTAGGAGGAGATCACATGGACACGTGGATTCTGAGTAAGTGGAACTGTTCATCACCCATTTATTGATGGATGATATAGAGCTACAGACATGTTGGTAAAACCACCACAGTTAATATTAGCCATGAAAGATACATGATGAGGCAGGCTGTGAATGAAGGATGGAATCCTAGAAAAAGCCAGTGCTTAAGGAGAAGAAATGGTAAGACAGAGAGCCTATCATTCTGGGACATGTTCCAAAAGTTAGACATCACAGTTTACAAAACCCACCTTGCTTTTTACTCCAGCCCAGCGACTCTTACAGTATTTATCTCCTAGTTAGATTTTAGATATGGACAAACTAAAGTTGAGTTTTCACAATGGTGAAAAAAATTAATGAAGTAATAGGTCAGTAATCAAGGCAGTTACTAAAATCATCCAGTTAACTCCATAATGCAAGAATTATGCTCAGCAGTTAAGAATGTATGCTGCAAACTGGGCAGTGGTGGCACACATCTTTAATCTCAGCACTCGGGAGGCAGAGGCAGGTAGATCTCTGTAAGTTTGAGGCCAGCCTGGTCTACAGAGCTAGTTTAAGGACAGCCAGGACTACACAGAGAAACCCTGTCTCAAAAAACCAAAAAAGAAAAGGAATGCATGCTACTTCTGACAAAGGATGGGAGTTTGATTCCCAGTACCTACCTCCAGCAACTCCCAACTGCCTATAACTTCAGGACCAGGGGATCTGATGGCTTCTTCTAGACTCTGTGGTTACCACATGCATATTCACAAACCCACACATAATAAAAATGAAAATTTATTTGATTACTTATTATTTTGTTTTGTTTTGTTTTTTCTGAGGCAGTATTTCTCTGTGTGCCCTAGCTGTCCTAGAACTCGATTTGTAGACCAGGCTGGCCTCAAACTCACAGAGATCCACCTGCCTCTGCCTCCTGAGTGCTAGGATTAAAGGAGAGTTCCACTGCACCTGGACTCTAAAAATGAAATTTTAAAAAGAAAAAGAGGCTGACAAATTATGAATCCCCACTAATCATCCCTAACATCCTCAGAAGAGAGAAACCTTCCACATTCTCACAACCTAACATCCTCTCTGCTTCCTGGTGAATATTTACAGCTGTCCTTGAGCTCTCTTTTGCAAAAGAGAGAGAGAGAGAAAGAGAGAGAGAGAATGAATTTGACCAGGCCTCTGACAATTAGTTCATTGGAAATACAGTGGACACAGGGATGTTCAATGACACTAGGAACATTGAGTCAGCAAATTCTTCAAGATTTTTCAAAAGAAAAAATAACCACAAGAAATATTTTTTAAAAGAAAAGAAATGACCTTTTTTAGATTAAAGGAAACCTAAAATGGCTGGAGAAATGACTCAGTGGTTAAGAGACTGTACTACTTTTTTCAGAGGACCTGAGTTCAGTTCCCAGCACCCACATCAGGTGGCTCACAACTGCCTGTAACTTCAGCTCCAGGGTCTCTAACCTCTCTTTGGACATAAGCACTACATGCAGGAACACACACACACACACACACAAATTAAAAATAATAAAAGTAAATCTTGTATTTTAAAAAAAGCCTAAAGCATATGCCACCTAAGTTCAAACATATAGTTCTTTTTTCAATTCCAGTTTGAACAGGCCATTTCTTTAAGCTATTTCTGAGGTAACAGAAAATTTAGAATACTTGTGGGACATTTGATATTAAATTATTAATCACTGTTGATTTTAAGTATAATAATTTTATTGCAAATATATTTTAAAAATTCTTTTAGCAATATCTGTAGAAGTACTTATCAATGAAATTATAGATGGTTCCATTGCTTCCAACTAACCAGAACACTGTGTATCTGTGCTGGGAAAGCAGGTCAGAATATGATGAGCAAGATAGACTGCATGAGATAAATGCGGGAGCTGGGCAGTGGTTATATAAATATGCATTGCACTGTTCTCTCTCCTTTTGTATGTTTGAAATTTTCCATGAAGTAGTGTTAAAATTCTATTAAGTTTTCCCTTTTATTTACCTACTCTCTCCAAAGACTTCTTCAAAAAGAATTCTAAAAGATTTCTTAGGGTAAATTATTCCTGGGTACTTCTACTTTTTTAATTTATTCTAGTCACTGACATGCCTGACAGTTAAGTTTAATGAAGGTAATTGCTCTGATAGTTGTAGTTGGTTTTATGTAACTAGGCTGAGTCCCATCTATGAAGTTTCCCTGAATCCTCAAGTGTGATGTTTACCAGATGTCTGCTGCTTCACAGTGTCCTCCAAACCTCTGCTCTGAACTGCTGCTTTTCTGTTCTACAGAAGCAGCAAATGGAACTACTAGCCATGGAGGGAAGAGTGGCGCATCCACTTCCACTCCATCCCACCCTGGGAACTACTCTTTGTCACCAAGACCGAGCTACACATCCATAGACCAAGGTACAGTGTGTGTGTGTGTGTGTGTGTGTGTGTGAGATGAGGGCTATGTGCATATGTACTTGTGTGTGGAGACCAGAGGTCTATATTAATTGTCTTCCCCTATAGCTCTACACATTATTCTTTGAGACGGGGTCTCTTACTGAACCCAGAGTCCATAGACTGGGTAGACTGGCTATTCAGTAATCCCCAGGATCCTCCTGTCTGCACAGCAGTGATTTTAAAGACATGTGCCTCTGTGCTTGACTTTTTTACATGGATTCTGAAGATTGTTCTCGGACTTCATGTTTGTGTGGTACTTTAATAGCTGAACCATCCCTTTAGCCCAGTGCTACAGATTTTTGAACAATTAATATCTGAACACATACTAGAGAGCCTTCCCTTTGCTTAAAACACAACATTTTGAAAGTTTATGATTGATGTAAACAGTGACTGTTAAATGTCTTGGTGATTCTATGTGGTTAAACCTAACTGGGAAATCAGTATTTAATAAAAATTATAGTGAAGAATCTTGAAAATTCACATCTGTCTGTTACTTACCAAAGTACAGAACTCTATTTGAAAAGATTTATATGACACAAGATACTTTTTCTCCATTTACCAGGTAGATTTGTCCCATAACTTAACAGAGATGTCAATAGAATCAAATTAAATAATCAGTTTAAAATTGTCAAGCTTAAACAGCATGTGGTTACAATTGTTCATGTGGTGTCGGATTGATAGCGTGGCTTTCTCTAACTCTGTCATTGCCCATAGGACAGCGACTCAGACCCTCTGAGTAGATCAAAGGAAAGGCCCTGTGATCCCTTGGTATTCTTTCTTCCCCATTGCTGAGGACAAAGCTGTTTTCCTTTTTGTTTTCAGCTAACATGTTCATTTCTGGCCCACCAAAGAAACGCCACCGGGGATGGTACCCAGGGTCACCTGTCTCCCAGCCTGCTCTAGTTGTGCCTGTTCCTACAGTTCGTCCTCTTTCAAGAACTGGTGAGAGTCTGACTGAAGATGTGTTTAAATGTTTCTCTTTAATTAGCAGAGAAAAATTCTGCTCCTGCCCTTATCGTTTGAAGACAAATGCCCTCAATCAATCATTGTGATTAGTAGTATTATGTAAGGGTATTGATAGTAGTTAATATTTTGTCTCCATAATGTGGTCCTTCCCTATAAGTTCGTGTACTATTTGAACTGATCTTAGTTTTAACCATGTAATTGATAAGTCATTTGTTGCATAGGGCCTGAAGCTAACAACCACCACAGGGGCTTGCTTTGTCAGAGTGGGCCTTCTGTGATGTGTTCTCTGGATGACACTTCTTGATTACTTTGGCTTCATGGTTTAGTCTGTAGCTATGCTGCGAAGAGTTACCTGCCCCTCCCTCATACTATCCAGACTGTGTCCGAAGGTGTCCACAGCTAAGTGTTCAAACATTTGTCTACCTGTTCTACTAAGTTGACAGTAACAAGTGCTCCAACCCCAAGAACTACACAGGGGTCTTTACACACTTTTTAATTTGCTTAAATAGTTCTAAAGACTGATAGAAATATCATGTGTGCAAAGAGCTATGGCAATATGTTACCACAGTTGCTTCCAGATAGAAATGATTAATAATGAGTATCTCTGTCATATGTTTCTGTTTTCAGCTTTATGTAATGGAAAACCACACCTTTGGTCACTAGGGCATGGTAAATATGAAATACAAAGCTAAATCCAAAAGATTGCTTAGAAGAAGCCACCAGAATTCTCTGTGGTCATTATCCACATTGAAATGATTGTGGATGATTTGTTTTCTTACCTGTTTTTCTTCTAATTTTCTGTAATTTGTATGTTAATGAAAAAGAAACCACACACAGTAAATTATTGGACTTCTATAACTTCTAAAGTATTAAAACTGCATTGGCTCCTGAAGTTTTCCAGTTAGCCCCCATGCCTAATCTTTCTTGTCAAACAACTTTTTTCTTTCCAGAGCCCCTCTTATCTACCCCAGTTCCACAGACCCCGTTAACTGGAATTCTCCAGCCTCGGCCTGTCCCTGCAGGAGAAACTGTGATTGTTCCTGAAAACCTGCTGAGTAACTCAGGCGTTAGACCAGTGATCCTGATAGGTAGGGGAGAGGAATTCTATCATCTAGACTCCTTCTTCTCCAGCCCCTGGACACTCATGCGCATGTGTGTTTGTCTTTATTGATTGTATCAGCCTCCCTTGGCCAGTCCCATCATATGGTGTTAAGCATGTGGTTTGAAGATGAGAATAACGCTCTCACCCTTGAGAATCTATACAGTGGGAGAGTCAGGAAACAAGAGTTACTACACACTTGGATAACATCAAGACACATTGGAGTATGAGAGCTGGCAGAGGTTCACAGCCAAGAGTTTCAAGAAGTCTTGGGAAGAGAGGGTTTACCTCTGTCTACAAGGGTCTTAGAAAACTTTCAGACGCTGAGATTCAAGCTATGTGCCGAAGCCTGCTCCAAGTGGACAGGTTGAGGAAGGGGCAGACAGGAAGCCAATCCTCAAAGCAAAGAAACAAACCAAGCCAGCTGACAGACCTCTCACTCTAGCACACCAGGCGTGCCCTGGGGCGGCGGCAGCGGTCTCTGTGAGTCAGTCCTCCAGGCTGCTGACTGCCAGTGAAGGAATGAGGGTATTTAGGGGTCTCAGTTCTAGGATTCCAACTCTTTCATTCTCCAACTAATTGAATACCTTTCATACTCATATCTGAAGGCCTCAGAGACAGGCAGGTCTAGACCAGAGGGAGACTGCCTGTTTTCTTTCCGTGATAAAGCAGGCAGGGTGTGTTAACATGAGTCATTATCTGCTCCTGTGGTGGCCTGACTCTGTTGACTTGGGTGTTTTTACTTCAAGCTTATCAGGTCACCCTATCCACTGATCTTGGGTCTGGTGGTATTGGGGGAATCCCAGTGGTTTAAATTCCAATGGCTCAGGAGGTTCTTAGCATCAGCATAATGCAGCTAAGCCTTGGAAAGATGAGGAATGTGGGGCCTTGGTTCCTTTGACACTGGGCTCTTAGAAAGTCTCACAGAGAAGGATGATTCTCTTTACTGCACCACCAAAGCAGGGTACCTTTTCAACCTATTTCTGTACTATATAAGGTGCTTTGAAGCATCCCTGGCATTCAGAAAAACCAACAAAAAACACCAGTTCAGGGGCTAAAGTGATAGATGAGTTCTTGAGAGCACTTGCTGCTCTTGCAGAGAACCCAGGGTCAGATCCCAGCACCCATGTGATGGCTCACAACCATCCTTAGCTCCAGTTTCAGGAGCTCCAATACCCTCTTCTGAACTCTGTGGACACCAGACACACACATGATGCACAGACATACATTCAGGCAAAATACTTATACACATAATAATCTGAAGAAGAAAAAAAACCCAAAACACTAATATGGTAAAACAAGTGAGAAATCTCCAAGCATTTGCTACCAGTTAGGAGACTATGGGTTTACTGATGAGTTTAGCCTAACTTCCCCCACCTCCCAGAACACTGGGGAAATGAAATGCTATCATGGTTTGTTCTCTCATCTGAAAAGAAAGTTGATCAGGAACTATTTATCATCACATTGATGCTCTGTAGCAGAACCGTGATACAACTGGAGGGCTCCCTTCAGTTTCTATAGAGTGTGTATCATGCAGGTGAATTCCCTAAGGTGGCCGTCTCAGAGGGCAGAGGGTTTCTGAGCATCCTTGAGTCTCACTGAGCTGGTGTGCCTGTCTGAACTCAGAAATGCTTACTGACTGTTTCTTTTGGGGCAGGCTACGGCACTTTACCCTATTTCTATGGAAATGTTGGTGACATTGTTGTGAGTCCTCTGCTGGTGAATTGCTACAAGATTCCACAGTTGGAAAACAAAGATCTGGAGCAATTAGGGTTGACTAGCACCCAGCTCCTGAGTGTGGAAAACATGATCCTTCTGACTATACAGTATCTTGTACGGTTAGGTAAGTTGTTCTCCAGAGTCATGGGCTAGGAACCTTTTACACTGTTTTTTTTTTTTTTTTTTTGAATGTATTGTGTCCTTTTTCAATTAATCTGCCTGCCTGGCTCATATTTTCTTTCTTTTGTCTCTAAGTTTTTCTCCTTCTACCCAGACTTCTGACTTTCCTTTCCTCACTATAGCTTTGGCTTTCCCTTTTTTCCACACTTGTGTTATAAAAGAGACAAATTGCTCCCCCTAGTGTCCAGTTCATGATGTTCCCTATCACTTTTGGGAAGGAAGGCCTAGGGTAAGAGGGATGCAAAGGTCATGAACCCTTCACTTCCTCTGAACCTACAGTGAGTACAGGCAGGTGTCCTAACAACACTGTGGTGGCTCAGCAGCATTTACATTGAAATGTCCTTTATTTTGCAAACTGCAATGAGCCATCAAATTCTCAGCCTAATTACACATTCTCTCTGGGATTTCACACCATTGATTTGCTTCAGAAAATGTTTGAGGTGCAAATTTTCATATAAAAAATTTTATATGTATTCATGAGGTTTTTTCTTAATGTTACAAAGTACTGTGGTGTTAAGAAACCATAAAAATACTGAGATAGTATTTAAAAAGCAAAAATTTCAGCAAGCCAGATATAGCCTTTCCAGTATCATGTAGCAATATGGGCAAGGACCCTTAATTTTCTAGGAGGCTCCTTGATATGGGCCCTACCCTGACGTGGGTACTATTCTGACAGGGGTCTTTTTAAACCTCATTTTCCATGGAACCTGCTTTCATAGTAAATCTGTAACTTGAAAACTGTTCTTGTTGGTAAGTAAAAAAGTTATAAAAATCACCTTGTTCTGGCTCCTTTGATGTTGTAAATTTAAATCTCCATGTTTTGGACTGTGGACTGTCTTCCAAAACCTGAAAGCATACCTTTGATACTCCCAAAGCCAGTGAGAACAGAGCTTCAGAGGGCAGTGCTTCAGTAAGGCAGGCAGGCAAGCCATTCTGTCTTTTCTTTTCAACCTTACTAACCTTCTAAGAAAACCAGGGTCCTAGTTAATCAAATAAACCACAGGACAAAAAATAAAATATCTTCTTTCAAGTTGTTAAAAACCTCTTAACTTAGAGATTTCTGATTAATTAAACAAGATTCTTTTTTGCTCTTCAGGATCAATTCTCTCCAGAATTTTACTTCCAGTCAGTAGGACTGTTGGTATATCGTGTAAATAGCTCGTCCCTCCCTCCCGCTTCTCTCCCTCCCTCTTTCCTTCCCTCTTTCCTTCCTTTCACCTAGGTCTGTGTGTTGGGACTTCTCTGTCCCCCAACAGGTTGTTCTGGTATGCTTTAAAAAAATGTTCTGTCCCTCTAAGTTTGAGAAGCAACAAGAATATTTTCACATATGCATAGATTATAGACATTTAAAAAATTATCCAGACTTCTAAAATGACAGCTTTAATACTTGGTTTCTCTGGGCACTGACAGGGAAAAAAAAAAAAAAAAAAGCAAGATTCTTCAGAAAGAAAGGGCCTTTCTATGATAGTCACTTAAATTTTTTTTTCAGTTATTTCACAAGCTGAAAACCCTTTTGAAGTAGATAATGGAATCAGCAAATCCAGGTGGGCTCCAGGTCTGCTGGAAACGTGTTCCTCCCTATTGTGGTAGCTCCAAATGAAAAGCCATCAGAGCTGATGCTCTGGGAGATAGCTCTCCAGGGGAAAATTACCATTACTGTACTTGGAAGAAGTGGAGAAAAGGCTCCTAGAATCCAGTCAGGACTGCGTAATGGGAAGTGGAGAACACGTGTTGTTCTAAGAGATCTTCTCTGGTCTGAACCTGAGTTCGTGTCCTTCCTCTTTTTGTTTCTTAGACAGTAATCCAATCCAAACTTTACAAACGAGTTTTAAGATTACAAAGAATGCTGGGGACATGCTGTGCCACTTTATTTTCCCCAGACGCCTTTGCGTGAATTCACTGTATGTCTCAAGAGAATGTGTTGCTGGCTCCTAGCCTGCCCCAGGTCTCTCACAGCTATAGACTGGACCACTGAACCTTTCAGGTTTTCAATGGAAGACACTAGGAAATGGAGACAGGGCTTTTCATTTGTCGTGTGCTCTGGCAGAAGAAAGTTATAAAGAATGACCACCTTCCCTTCATTTGGTAGTACAAACTCAGCCACTTCGAGCTCACTACACAGTATGAATGTGGTGACCACACACCATGATTCTAATTCATTAAAGCTGAATGAAGATCAGAGGTTGAGTGACTCCCAACTGATTTAGAAACAAAGCCCAAAATCCCACTGTTCACTACTACCTAGCAAGAGGTAGAGTTGGGAAGGGTGTGAGAAACCAATGTTTTAGGCTGGATGGGTGTAGTCCTGAGGATCAAACCCAGAGCCTTACTCATGTCCCAAGCTATAGAAAGTGTCAAGCTATGCCTCTAGCTCCAGAAAGAAACTTAATGTAAGCATTACTGTTTTCTTGTTGTTTCTATGTACAGAAATCAAGCACCTATCTATGAGGTTTGCATTCTCCCTGACCCTCAACCAGTCCTGAAAAAGTGGCTCCTCCAATATAAATTACTTATTTTTTTGGAATGTGTTCTATTTTTTATGTTGTATTTTGTATAACCCTACTTGTCTTTAGGAAAATAATAATTAAGCCCCTTATTTTCTTAGTTTCCAGAAAAGATGAGCAGGTCCAGGAGACCACTTAACTGCCATCAGAGGGAGGAATAATTTCTGACTCTCCCAAATTGCCTTCCATACAGAGGTCCACTCTTACCTCTGTGCTGTAGCCTGGGGCTAGAGATAGTGCTTAACCTCAGATCACAGATACTGAAGAGTCTGCTCCTGCTGGCAGGAGCCCTCGAGTCTCAAGTCTCTGATTCACACCAAGGGGGAAAAGAGTAGAACAAGTCAATATACTCCTAGGTTTTCATCTAAACTAAAGGTAGAAATCTTAGTTAATCTGTGCCACTTGGGTGCCTGCTGAGTTTGTTCTAAAGACTGGTTAAGTTTCTAAAGACCATAAGAAACAAAATCTCTCTAATTCCAGGGCCACAGTTCATCAGTGTAAGCTTAGCTCAACTATGGCTGGGGAAAGAGGCCAGATGTCATATTTACCAATCCCAAGGACAGGGGAAGAATGAGGTGAAGGGAGCATTCTCTGTCTGGGGAGAGTTGGAGGCTGTGTAACATGTAAATTGGGAAAATCAATTAATTTTCTTATGGATAATGTAAAAATTAACTGAAGACAATACATTAAGATATTTTTAAAGTGTCTATGCATAAAATGAAAAATGAATGGAACCTAAATTGCTTATATACCAATGCATTTGCTCATTTTATTAGTCATTAGCAGAATCCATAATGCCAAGGCTGGGAAGTGATCGCCTCCCAGGATGTGCAACAGAATTGGTCTTGTACCTTAGTGTACCCTCCTTGAAAGAGGGCAGCACTGGGGTACAGGAGAACAGAGCCTGAGTTTTGAATTGAAGCCAGGGAGCAGTGAGAAGGGAATTTTCTAATCGTAGGTGGTTAGTATAAGCTGTGACTTGGGACCACTGCCAGATAAAAGCATGTACTTGCCAATTGGAATGCAGGTTAAGAGAAAGTTTTGGATGCTAGGTGCTATGTGTTTTCTCTCTTTTCTGATTGTCTAAATTCTAGTTGTAATTCTCTTTAATATAGGTCCTGACCAGATACCTCTCAGGGAAGAATTTGAGCAAATCATGCTGAGAGCGATGCAGGAATTTGCCGTGAGAGAGCGAACCCTGCAGATGGGTGCCCCCTGTACACCTGTGTCACCGGGACAGCTCCCCTGGCTTGCTAGGCTAGCTGCCAGTGTGTCTCAAGACATGGTTCATGTGATCGTGACCCAAAACTCTCTGGCAGAGGGCATCTCAGAAACTCTAAGGCTTCTCAGTGAAGTCAAACACTATCAGAGGCTCCCGGACTATGTTGTAGCAATTTGTGCATCTAAAGTCAGAGGAAATGAATTCTGTGTGGTGGTATTAGGTGAGTGGGGTGGGGCTTGATCTTGTCACTTGTTTGATGAATTCATCTGTCATCTGTGTTTGAAAAGGGGCAAGTGGGTGTTTCCAGCATCCACATGATTACTCTCTGGCTAATGGCTGTGGTTGGGTTTCTCCCCCACTTTTAACTTCCCTGTTTTTCTCAGATCAGGTGTTAAAGCCCTCAGTGTGGCTGGTACCTCAGCACCTGGTTCTGGAGACATTCTTTTAAAGCTAACTCTTGAAACAGATTCCCTCATCTCATATGACTTCCATCCTTAAAAGGTTTTGCAAGTGTTGGGGCTGGAGAGATGGCTCCATAGTTAAAAGCACTGGCTGCTCTTGCAGAGGATCTCGGTTTAATTCCCAGCACCCACCCACATGGCAGCTCACAACTGTCTGTATCTCCAGTTGGGGGGGGCGGGAATCCAGCACCCTAGTCTGATTTTCAGGATCCTGCATGCATTTGTGGCACATAAACACACACACACACACACACACACACACACACACACACACACACACACACACTAAAAACAAAAACAGATAAATAAAAATAAAATAAAACAGATAAATTGTAAAGATTTTGCAAGTTCCTGTGCCAGCCAGTCACATTTGCCAGGAGCTCTCCACACTGAAGAGCCTACTCTACAACACCCAGGAAACCTCAAGAAAGTGGAGAAATGATAAAATATGCTCTGTGCTGACTCTCTGACAAAGCACCGTCCCTCACAGCCATCAGCACTCAGACTTTTATTTCTCCTTTCTTCACTGAATGGCTGTCACTACTTCCTGCCCGAGATCAAATCCCATCCCCCTCACAGACGTGGCCGAACTGCCTGCCCACCCTTCTATGTCAGGGTTCTAGAAAGCTTTTCCTGGCTGTGTGGTCATTCATATTTTTAATTCTAAAAATAGTTCCACATAAGTTTGTTTTTAAGGTCACTGCTTAGAACAACCATGTAAACACACGATTACATTCCTCATGGACTTCTCTGGCCTTTAAATATATGCATGTATACATTTTTACAATTACAAACATAAAACATACCATTTCCTCTTAGTCACCTGGCATCATATTACAAACATTTTGTTGTTGGTTGTTGTTGTTGCTATGGACAATCTTCAGATTGATGTTTCAGATGCACCTTTGGACATGTCATGTCCCCTGTAGCTTTAGACCTCTGTCATTTCTGTAGCTATTGTAGTCAGCGTTCCAGCAAGCATTAGCTCCAGGCATGAGTCATCACCCTGTTCTTCTGTCCTTCAGGTCAGCACCAGTCCCGGGCTCTGGCAGAGAGCATGCTTACCACAAGTGAGTTTTTGAAAGAAATTAGTTATGAGCTTATCACAGGAAAGGTCAGTTTCCTGGCATCACATTTCAAAACCACCTCATTAGGTAAGTAGTTGTAAGATTGGGCCTCCCTGCCAGCTCCAGCGGCGTGAATGTCTGAATTTAAATCTTAACCTGTCGGGGATGAAGGTGGGGCTTAAGTTTGGTGGCTGAGCTTTCATGTGGAATGGTTAATGCCATGTGAGGTCCAGAGGAAGACACGAGCATACTAGGATTAGAGACTGGCTCAGCTGTGACTTTGTTGCTGACCTCGGCCTGTTTGCTCTGTCTCTCCCTGGATCCAAGTTTTTTCATATGTCAGATAGAAACAGAGCAGGTCTGTTCTGCCTGCTTTTATACATGATGGCAGCCAGAAGAGAGCCAGTGTTGAAGGTATGCTGGCTGTAAGCATGTACCCACAGGGGTGGATGCCATCAAGAATATCTTTTACTGCAGAGACACACTGGCCAGAGAGACAGCCAGGTAGGAATTCTGACATAATTGCAGGCCAGCTTACAGATCTTGCTGAGGACTTAGCCCCACTGTCTCATCTGACACTGCTAAGAACCACTCCGCATGTCGCTCATTATAACCTTCTTAAATCCACTGTCTTCTGACATAGGCGATGACCTGGACAAGCTGCTAGAAAAAATGCAACAAAGAAGAGGAGACAGTGTGGTCACCCCTTTCAATGGTGACCTCAAGGAGTGTGTGTCACCTCAGGAGGCTGCTGCTATGATCCCCACACAAAACCTGGGTAATGTGGCCTGAGGCTGAAGGAAGGAATCAACCCTTGGGACAGATGTTGTAGAAGCTTAAAAACAACAACAACAACTCAGGGTTTTGAGGTGTCCTTGGCCATAGGCTACAACAGGCTTTTATTGTTGTCTACACAGTAAACTGAGTTCAGACTGACAGTGCTCGGCTGTGTGGTCTTCTCCTTGGAGTCTTCTCCTTGAGAGATTCCTGTTCATCTGCACAGGCTGGCCTTAAGTTTGATATCTTTTTGTGTCAGGAAGTTCCTCTTTTTTTAATTTTTAATTAATTAATTAATTAATTTTATGTGTATGGGTATTTTCCAGCTTTATTTATCTGTGTAGCTCTGGCTGTCCTGGAACTCAGACGAAGTTCCTCTTTTTGTATAGAATAATTCTAGGAATCCTGTTTTATTTTATTATATATATTTTTTTGAGATGGGATTTTATTAGCCCAAGCTGGCCTCAAACTCATTATGTAGACTGCAGGCTATGCGGGACTCTGTCTCACTTTTCCCTTCCACCCTGACTTGTAAAGCTCTGCAATCTCAGGGAATATGTGGCCTTCCGGGCAGACAGAACAATGTCACCTCACATCATCTGCGCTACAAGAGTCAGTGGTGGGCAGGAGGCCAGGCAGGAGGAAGCAGATTATTAGACTGTGTTCCTTGGTATTAAAAATTCCTTCCCCAGTTCACAGGGGTATCATCAGACAGAGGAGGAAAACAAACAGAAAAGAAGCATACCCCCGACATAAGCTGCTAATGATGGCCATTTGGCCTCCTCTGGGTAGGAAAGCATTGTTTATGTAGTGGAGCACTCAGGCAATGAAGTAGCAGCAGGGCTTGGCTTCACCGTCTTGTAAAAGCAAATGTGAATATGGCCCACAGTGTCCTGACTTCTGGGCAATATTTGGTAATACAGCAATCATTCAGTGCATCTAAAATGGTTTGTATTAACTGTTTTACATTGATAATAAGTTTAGAATTTGCTCAGCAGGTAAAGGCTGCTTGCAGCCCAAGCCAGTGACCTGAGTTGGATCCCAAAACCATGTAAAGCGGGAAGAAGGGAACCAACTCCTTTGACCTCCACACATGCACCCCCACACACCACACATTATGCATATACACGTAATAATAATTAATTAATTAATTAATCCTTGATTTCCAGAATGCATACAGATCTCCAAGTACATCCTTGTTTCCCTGTTTAAGAAATGTTGCTGGAGAGATAGCTAAGCAGTTAAAAAGCACTGACTGATTTTCAGAGGACCAAGGTTTCATTCCAGCATGCACACGGCAGCTCATAACCATCTATAACTCTAGTCCCAGGGGATCCAACACCTCCTCTGGCTTCGAGGGAACCAGGCACATACATGCAACCACAACACTATACCCATTTTTAATTTTTTTTTTTTTAATTTAAGAAGAAATGTCAACCAGGCATGGTGGCGCACACCTTTAATCCCAGCACTTGGGAGGCAGAGGCAGGTGGATATCTGTGAGTTCAAGGCTACCCTGATCTACATACATAGTGAGTTCCAGAACAGCCAGGACTACATAGTAAGACCCTGTCTCAAAAAAATAAATAAAATAATTAAATAATCAAATAAATAGATAGATAGATAGATAGATAAATAAATAAATAAATAAATGAATAAATAAATAAATAAATAAAAATGGCTACCTGACGCCAGCAAGATGGCTCCCTGGGTAAAGGCAACTACCACCAAGCCTGATGACCTGAGTTCAGACCCCAGGGGTCACATGACAGAAGGAGAAAACCAACTCATGCAAGTGCCCTATGACCTCCACTTGCATGGCTGTGGCACACACACACACACACACCTGCACACACATGCACAAACACTAAAGTTATAATAAAAATTTTACAAAGAAATGCTCCTTGGATAAGTGTTTTATATTTCATCAAACTTCAGAATTTGCTAAGTTAAATTATACATACAAATCTATATATACATTTGGTTCCCAGCCAGCCAGCCTGTGAACTGAGGAATGAATAACCTATTTATGTTAGAAGATAGGTGTGTTTCATTGGTACTATTTTTTTATTTTTAATTTTACTTATGTGTATATGTGTGTTTATGTGAATGTAAGCCAGGTGTGTTCAGATACTCACAGAGATCAGAAGAGGTTATTGGATCCCCCAAAGTTGTGAGATATGGGTGCTGAGAACCAAACTCTGGTCCTCTGCAAGAGCAATGTTTACTCTTAACCACTGAGCCATCTCTTCAGCCCCTTCATTGGTGAGTAAAAAGGAAAAACAATTATATAGGGGCTAGAGAGATGACTCAATGGTTAGGAGCACTGGCTGCTCTTCCAGAGGACCCCAGTTCAATTCCCAACGCCCACATAGCTACCTCAAAATGTCTATAACATCAGCTCCAGGGGATCCAGTGTGTTCTTCTGGCCTGCTTGGGTACTAGGCATGCACATAGTACACAGATATGCATGCAGACAAAACACTCATATACATAACTAAAAAATTTATTTGTGCTAGTATTACTTTTTCTTTTCTGGTGCTGGGGACGAAACTCAGGTCCTTACACATCTGGAGTGTGCAAGGTATAAGTGGTGTGCCCTACCACTGAGATGTTCTCTCAGCTGTGCTGTTCAAACTCACAGTATTAAGCTCTGTCAGTCTGTTCTTTATGTCAGCCAGGAGACCTCCTATCAAGCACCACTTGCAGCCAGTGTCCAGCGTAGCTAGGGTATTGTGAGTACTGGCTGCCTCAGCTACACCTCAGTTGAGTTTAGACAACTTTAATTAGCACTGGTTAATTAGGCCCTGTGATGTTTCAGTCAAACTGCCAGCACACGACCCCGATAAGGAGCAACCCTCTCAAGAAGGCGGGGCAGTTGCCTGCCCGGGAAAGTTTGCCGACTACACTTGGGTCTTTTGTTGTCTGTGGGGAGGGGGACGTGGACAGGGAGGGATGGCTTGGTAAGAACTTGTAATAAAGAGTGTCTGGACAGTGCAGTGCGTCACCTATGGGGAGGCCAGCTGGCTGTGTCACGAGGCGGGTCTCTGGATAGTCCTGGCGTCAGCACTGGCAGCAACCACACCTCCTAGACCTGCCAGGTCTCAAGTGCTGGCAAAGTCAGGCTGAGAAGGAAGAAAGGTGAAGGTTGTGTCTCTGGTTCATGTTGTCTCGTCACAGAGAGGGGATTTCAGGCCATATTGCAGCTGACTTGCTGAAAAAGAAATGTTTACTGTGGTATCATCCAGAACAACTTAATGGAATCCTGCAGCATTAAAGCTACAGCATTGCCCCCTCCCCAGACAGGCCTGGGCTCGAGCACTGGGCAGTGCTGAGAGTCCTAAGGAACTGAATACTGCCTTTCTGTAGCTGAGTCCTGGTCCAGCTGTGACAGTGTGGTCTGTCTCCACTATTAGGAAAAGGGTTGTAAGATAATCCACCAGTTTTTAAGTAATTCATTTGTAAAACTGTCATATCCAATTCTTTAACATATCTTCTCAGTCAGGTTTTGCGGGGGACATAGGCAAATTCATAAAGCTCCATATTCAATGAAAATTCTTGGTCATGAGAATCGCTTCTTCCTTGTGTTTTACATCTTCGTATGGATTCATAATGCCTGTCAAAGAACTACATTAATATTATTCTTATGACTTTTTTTAATTTTAGATGTAGATAACGAAACCTTCCAAATTTATCAACCACAGCTCACAGTTGCCAGAAGACTCTTGTCCCAGGTGTGTACAATTGCGGACAGTGGCAGCCAGAGCCTGGACCTGGGCCACTTTAGCAAAGTGGACTTCATTATCATCGTCCCACGATCAGAGGTTCTGGTCCAGCAAACCCTCCAACGGGTCCGACAATCAGGTGAGAGTGAACTTTTCTGTAAGTTTCTGTTCAATTCCAGCATTAGAGCTTTCATCCTTCCTCTCACTTAGTCTAAAGGTTTAGAAGACATTTAAAACATTCTTTCGTAATAAAAAGCACTTGAAGGAATATATAATTTATCTGTAAGCTTTCTCCCAGACCTTTTGCCCTTGGAGGCCAAGGCTAAATTGATGTGTGTGCTTGCCAGATGGTGTAAGTTTGTGATGTCATGCATGGAACTGCAATCTGGTCAGTCTCTGTTGAGAGAAGCCTAGCCTGTTGGGATGCTGGGCAACACCGCTTGAATTCTTCCTGTGCCCAGGCAGGTCGTTTCTGAGGTGAATTCTCCAACATTTATCAGGTTGCCAGTGCATTTTCAAAGCAGACACCAGAATACCACCTTCCACATCAGCAACAAGAAGTCAAGTTAAAATTATTTCCAAGAACTTAGAGACCAAATACAAGGAAATATTTCCCTCTAGAACATGGAAATGGTAGAAAGCAAAATTTTTAAATTTTTAGTCTACGGTAAATATATCTCTTCATGAATATAAAATTTGCCTAGAATTATAAAAAGCTATAAAGAATTTAGAAAATTGGGATAGCTAAGAAAATGCTGGCTTTTCTATAAGCCAGGTTTTGTTTTGTTTTGTTTTGGTTTGGTTTGGTTTGGTGTTTTGTTGGGTTTTTTTTTGGGGGGGGGGTTGGTGGGGGGTTTCTTTGGTTGTTTGGTTGGGTTTTGGTTTTTTGAGACAGAGTTTCTCTGTGTACCCCTGACTGTCCTGGCACTTGCTCTGTGGACCAGGTTGGCCTTGAGCTACCATGCCTTTACCTCCTGAGTGCTGGAATTAAAGGCATGTACCACCACTGCCTGGCTCAAACCAGGTTTAAAAAGAAAAATTTAAGTGTCAAATTCCTTCTGATTATCTTATCTAGGGGAAAGACACAGATTTTAGATGGAAGATTAATCTTTTTGACACATTAAAGAATTTTATTTTCATTATATTTGAAAACAGAAAATTGAATGAATTCAAAGTTCTAAAAATGTAGCTTATGGATTCCACACCAATAGACAGTATCTGTCAAACTTTATACAGATTTCCAGGGAATCTTTTTAAATGCAGATTCCCCCTTCCCATAGTTTAGGGAGCCCCCAGACTGTATTTTGCTCAACCTCCTGGGTGCTGTTGGTCAAAGGACCACACTTTGAGCAGCATGGCAGCATTATGAAATCTTCCCTTTCGAGCTCCCGGGGCCAGGTGAACTAACAGTAGGTTTTTGCCTGTCTCCCTGACACATGGGAAGTGTTGTCCACAGCTTCAGGAGGCCTCAGCACAATCTGCTCTTTAGCCTTTAAATCTCTGAATGCCAAGCTACACTGACCTTTGGAAATAAGCAAAGGAAGGAGGGAAGCCTTCCTTGATGGCTGTCCCAGAGGCTCCCTCAGCTCGAGTCACTCTGTTTTCTGTCCTCCCCCTCCACTGTGGGGAATGGATGGGCTTCCATAGTACCAACTAACCCGACCTGCTCTTCCTCCTGGCTTTTCTCTTCCATACATGGAGGGAGAGACTGCCCTTGTACGCAGTTTACTACACCACTTGGCATTTGCCATCTCCCCTGGTTTGTGATCTGATATCCCGAGTCATGCTTCAGCAAACACGTCACAGCACCTGTTCTGGGTGAGCGTCATCTGCAGAGCCCTTTCCCGGAATAACCTCTCAGCAGCCTGCCTTCCCATCCCTCCTCTTAGAGCTCAGGGGGTTTCCCGTGTATTTTAAGATTACCATTCTTCAGAAAGACACTAGAATCTGACCAATTTTATAGGCTGATAATCTGGGGCGGGGGATCCATATTATAGGCAGATCTGGAAAACTCACGGCAAATTGCAATTTTGATATTCACCCCTAGCTTTGGCACACAAAATTTACTTAAAGAATTTTATTTTCATTATATTTGAAAACAGAAAATTTAATGAATTCAAACTTCTAAAAATGTAGCTTATGGATTCTATACATATTGATGATGTCTGTCAAAATTTATACAGACTTCCAGGGAGTCTTTTAAAATGAGGATAAAAATTATTATAGTAACAATCACTTTTATATACTTAAATAATATTCTTTTTTAATTATAGGGAAAAACATGATTGTGGAGTGTGTGTGTGTGTGTGTGTGTGTGTGTGTGTGTGTGTGTGTGTGTTTGAGTGTGGCACAGAACATACTCCAAAGTCAAAGAACAACTTTTTTTTTTTTTTTCTGGAAGTCAGGTTTCCCTTTCCACTGTGGGGTCCAGGGTCACACTCAGGACAGCAAGCGTGTTTGCCCTCTGAGCCGTCTTTCTCGCCCTGTCCTATCATTTTGAAGAATGAAAGTAACAAAGTAGAAAAATTTAAACATTTGTGGACTGAGGTTATAGTTTAATGGTAGAGTATGTAGTTAGCATGTTTGAGGCTCTAGGTTCAATTCCACAAAATTAAACGTGTGTAACCCCACAGTCAAGGATAACACTGTGAAAACTTTGTTGTTAGCAAACTACTTCCCACCTAGTGTGTGCCTCCTTCCTGCCTGTATCGGTTCCTACTCTCACAGTGTGTGACTTTCCAGGCCAGAAAAAGCTTTTGTAAGCAACATTCTAAATGAATGCACAGTGTTTCATATTATAGCTATACCAAAATGTGTCTTCATATTTAAGTTCCTTCTCTTTTGAGGGGGGACACATACTAATTAATAGGAAAAGTCTATATAAATGTTAATGTGTAAAGAGAAGTTGTCCAGGACAGAGTAAGAAATTACTCATTAAAACACCACTTAACTATCATAGCCATTAAAACAAAAGGTTCCCCAGAAACCATCTGACTCAGTCTCCTCCTATTCCACCATGAAAATGGAGAATGAGCTTGCCTGGGGACACAGAAGGCAGACAGACCGTCAAGAGAAAACCATACTTTCACTGTTGAATGCCTAGAACTTCATTCGGGCCTCTCTCCAGTCTGGCACCGAGCAAGTGCACAACTCATGTCTGAATGGGGTAAAGGAACAGGGGGTATGATGCAGGAAGGAAGAACTGAGTCTGTGGTCTTCTTCCTGACCCTGTTTACCTAGTTCCCTATAGAGAGCATTTCAGCAGCCAGCCTGCTGGAGAGCCCAGACAGGAGACGTGTCCAGGACCTGTCCTTGGCAGCTCATGTGTGACTGGAAGTAGAAAGATAAAAACAGAACCATTGTGTTGCTGCAGCCCCAGCCCCAGGGTGAAGCTGGTCTCTTGCCTCCCGTTCTGATTAAGGAAAGAGGGGATGGAAGATGAAGGGCAGAGGGAGGGGAGGACAGAAGAAAACAAGCCAAGGGTGAGAAGGGAAAAGAAATGGGCTAAACCTTCTCAAACTTGCCCGATGATCTGAAATGACAGCAATTCAGGAAACTCCACATTTGTCAACTAGAACACTAAGATACTAGCATAATGAGAATGCAAGCCACCCTCAGTTCAAATCAAATCAATATTAGTGACCGTTCTTAGTTGGGGGCTCCCTGCTTTGTGCAGGTGATGTGTCTGTCAAATGAGAGCAGGTGTGGGAGTACCAGTGGAGGACATGTCATACTGATGAGCTCAATGAAGCTACTCCGGTGTTTGCACATGTTCAAGATTATGAAAAAATCAGAGCTATTTGTTGGTTACAAGTAGATTTTCTGGTCCAAATGGGCATAAGGAAGCTTTAAGGAATTAGCAGCAATTTGGAGGCTAACCCAAGTGGTGGAAGAAAGGTTTTCATTTCTGAAACATACCTCTTAATCTCATCAACTTTACTCTCCCTTGTTGATCATTTAAAACTTCATCAGGGAGGCCGGGAGGTGTAACAGGAATCTTAGAAGTTCTTATTAATAAAATCAAACCTGAGCCAGGTATTGGGGCGAACACTGGAAGGTCAGAGAGACAGAACGAGCCACAGCTATCTCACCTCGCCGGATCCTCAGCTGGTCTTGTTTCCTCAGACTGGAGGCCTCTGAGTCTTCATCCAGAATGACTCTCAGCTGAACTGCTGCTAGAAGCCTGAATGCTTAACCAGGCCCAATGCTTCTCCAGGCCAAATGCCTCTCCAGGGCAAATGCCTCTAGTTTCTGGTCCTCACACCTTATATACCTTTCTGCTTTCTACCACCACTCCCTGGGATTAAAGGCTGGCTTTCTGGGATTAAAGGTGTGTATCACCGTGCCTGGCCATTTCCAATGTGGCCTTGAACTTACAGAGATCCAGAGGGATTTCTGTCTCTGGAATGCTAGGATTAAAGGTGTATGCTACCACTGCCTAACCTCATGTTTAATATTGTGGCTGTTCTGTCTCTGACCCCAGATAAGTTTATTAAAGTACACAATATTTTGGGGAACACAATAACACCACAGGGAGGTGGTGGTGCATGCCTTTAATCCTAGCACTCTGGAGGCAGAGGCAGGTGGATCTCTGAGTTCGAGGTCAGCCTAGTCTACAGAGTGAGTTCCAGGACAGCCAGGACTACTTCACAGAGAGAACCTATCTCGAAAAACCAAAAAGGGGGTGAGGGGGAGAAGCACCAACTGGGTGTTGACAAGTATCGCAGAGGCTGAAGGTCTTGGGAAGCCACTCTGACCCAGAACAAAGAGACAAACACGGAACTCCCCTGTGCAAACTGACCGTGTCCACTCCTCTCCAGGTGTGCGACCCAGAGAGAGTCCAACTTTCTCCTCTGCAGCCACCTGCCAAGCAGCATATTTATGCCCCTGCTAAATGCTGGAATCGTCCGCTCAACAGTTCCCAAATGCGGACTACAGATTCCTTTGCCACATAATTAAAGTGTTGGCTGCTGTGAGTGAAGGGTTCATCTTTCCAGTTAT
Source organism: Peromyscus aztecus (assembly GCA_902168405.1). NCBI lineage: Eukaryota > Metazoa > Chordata > Mammalia > Rodentia > Cricetidae > Peromyscus > Peromyscus aztecus. The sequence goes on along the minus strand of CABHPQ010171965.1, from coordinate 3,385 downwards.
CTCCATAATTAATTATTCTCTTTTGTTGAATGGCAAGATCTCTTTCCACTCTCCACACTGGCTATTGCAGACTTGGGTATCTGGTCTGGCACTTCGTTCTTAGCAATGCTGCCGCCACCCTTCTCTCCCTATCCCTGAGGGAAAAACTCGAAAACTTCGGAATCAAACCGCCTTGCCTCCAAACCTACAAACATGTTCATTCACCTATCTCCTCGCCCTTCCTCCTGAGTGACGGAAAGATTTCCCTCCAATTCAGTCCACATGCTCCACCTCACTGTTGGTACCACCTCTCCTAACCTTGCTCATTGGGCTTCCCGGTCCTCATTCCATCAGTTGACTCTGCCCATTCCCAAAGACCAAACCACCCTGCCCAGCTCCCTCTTCCAATTGACAAACCAGGAGAGCCAGGCCGAGTTCCTGTCCCTCCCCACTGCTCATTCCCTGCTCCCTAGCTCCGCCCCAGCTCCCTTGCCCCTGTGACCACTGATCTTTTCAGTTATTATTGTATCGGATTTTTGGCTTCCAGAACCTTCCCAGCTTTCTTCCACCCGCACTGCTCAGATGTGCCCTTACTGTTCCCTAGAACTTTCTCTTCAGCCACAAAGTGAACATTCAAGGAACGTGGCTATCTAGTCATTGGCAGACACATCATAAATATTCGCTAAACCAAATTTTTATTACATTTTGTTAAATTGATTTGTTAAGTGAAAATGTGTTTTAAAAGGAAAAGATAATAATAATAAATAAGATTTGGAATTCCTCTTGCAAACTCAAATTAGGTCATTGGAAACACATTCCAGAAATTACCATTGGTCAAAAGTAGAGGCCTTCAGTACACAAGCCCGATAGGTGTATCAGAGGCAGACAAGACTATGGAGTTGAATGCCCTTCTTGTGCCTCACAAACCCAGATTAAATAATTCTCCCCCAGTGAGAGGACAGAAGGGAACCAGAATACGGTCACCGAGAGAAAGGGGGCTACAAATTCAGTGGACTCTGAAAGCAACTAGCGGCATTTTAGTCAACTTTTACAGTTTGGGTTTTGTTGGGTTTTGTTTTGTTTTCCGTAAAAAGATACTACAGGGGTAAGGGAACTGTGTGCTGGCTAGTTTTCAGTTATCATGATACCAGCTAGAGTCATTGGAAAAGAGGAAACCTCAATTGAGAAAATGTCCCACTAGATTGGCCTGTGGTGTATTTTCTTGATTGATAATTGATGTAGGAAGACCCAGCTCACTGAGGGCAGTGCCATCCCTGGGCTGGTGGTCCACAAGGAACAAGCCAGTAAGCAGCATCCTCAGTGGCCTCTGCATCAGTTCCCACCCCCAGGTTCCTCCCATGACTTCCATCAGTGATGGACTGTGATGTGGAACTGTGAGCGAAATAAACCCTTTCCTCCCCAAGGTGCTTTTGGTCATGGTGTTTTATCACAATAAGAGAAACCCTAAGACAAAAGGAATTGTTGAAATAAATCTTAAAAACTGAGATTTTTTTTTTTTTGAGACAGGGTTTCTCTGTGTAGCCCTGGCTGTCCTGGAACTTGCTCTGTAGACCAGGCTGGCCATGAACTCACAGAGATCCACCTGCCTCTGCCTCCCAAGTGCTGGGATTAAAGGCGTGCGCCACCACCACCTGGCAAAAAAACTGAGAATGTTTTAAATGATTTAATATTTTCTTAATTTTCACAATTAAGTGGGGAGGAGGGTAGAGCAGTGGAACTCAAGGCCTCATGAGTACTAGTTCTTGAACTCTGTCCTGAGCTATATCCCTGGCCAGATTTCTATCTTTTTTTTTTTTTGGTTTTTCGAGACAAGGTTTCTCTGTGTAGCTTTGCGCCTTTCCTGGAGCTCACTTGGTAGCCCAGGCTGGCCTCGAACTCACAGAGATCCGCCTGCCTCTGCCTCCCGAGTGCTGGGATTAAAGGCGTGCGCCACCAACACCTGGCTTTCCCCAACCCCCAGATTTCTTCTCTTTAAGAATTAGTTTCTGTTTTGTTTTGTTGTTTTGCATACCACAACTTTGCCGAAATCTGTCTGATCCACAGAGAAGATGAATGGATAAAACTGAAAGTTTTTTGTTTGGGTTTGTTGTTGTTGTATGTTTGTTTGATATCTCTTTGATGGGAAAGGCATAAAATTAGGTATTTAAAAAAGAAAATTATTGCTTCAAAAAATTCAAGAGTAAGGATGTATGTCAGACTATACTATTTTCTTTAAATAGTAAACAAGGCATTGGGACAGTCCCAGCTCATCTTCACTGATACCTGGACATCTGAGAGGTCCCTGATTAGTGACATCTCCAATGGTATTGGCCATTTATGCTGGTCATCATTTGTGGTCTGTGATGCCTGTAAACATGTGGCATATGTTCTTGGCTTTATTTCCCTTCTAGCCCCATACACAGTAGAGAACTTGCCCAAGGGAGAGAATTTTTCTTCTCCCACAAAGAGGACTCTGAGTTAATGTCCAAGTTTTCCTTCCACACATGTAGATTCTGCATTCTCCAGTAATGAAGAGAGGACACAGATCCCTCCAATGTGGCCTCTTGGTACCCTTGGATGTCCAAGAAGACTCCTCACTCAAAATGTTTAGAGCCTGTAGTTGGGAGTTTTCCTATGTCCTGCCCAGTCCCGCAGCTGCTCAGACCCAAATAAACACACACAGGCTTATATTATTTTTAAACTATGGCCATAGCAGGCTTCTCGTTATCTAGTTCTTATATCTTAAATTAACCCATGTAGCTGGAGGATTTTTCTCTCCGGGTCCCACAATTCCCGCCAGTCCTGGAACCCACTTATAAAATAAACACACAGACTCTTACATTATTTAAACTGCTTGGCCATTAGCTTAGGCCTATCATTGTCTAGCTCTTACTCTTATATTTAGCCCATTTCTATTAATCTTTACTTTGCCACGTGGCTCATGGATTACCGGTACTTTACATCTTCCTTCTCCTTGCGGCGGCTCTAGGCAGTCTCCTCTCCACCTTCCTGTTCCCTCAATTCTCCTCTCTGTTAGTCCTGCCTATACTTCCTGTCTGGCTACTGGCCAATCAGTGCTTTATTAACATATTTGTCATACAGAACATCCCACAGCAAACCCATTTCTATAAATCTATACTTTGCCATGTGGCTTGTGGGTTACCAGTATCTTTACATCTTGCTTCTCCTGGTGGCAGCTAGCAGCGTCTCCTCTGCTCTGTCTTTCTCCTCTCTCTCTCTCTCTCTCTCTCTCTCTCTCTCTCTCTCTCTCTCTCTCTCTCTCGTTAGAATGTCCCACCTAACCTTATTCTGCCTCACCACTGGCCAAACAGCTTTATTTATCAACCAATCAGAGCAACACATATTCACAGCATACAGAAAACATTCCCATCAAGAGTTGTTCATT
>CABHPQ010171964.1:0-40321 GCA_902168405.1 Peromyscus aztecus | reverse complement strand
AGAAGAAGAAGAAGAAGAAGAAGAAGAAGAAGAAGAAGAAGAAGAAGAAGAAGAAGAAGAAGAAGAAGAGGAAGAAGAGGAAGAAAAGAACATTGCCCTTAAAAGGTCATATTTTTGGTGCCTCAATTTTGGCTGCATTAATCTGAAAATGTAAAATTTAGATGTTATTTAGACAAACAATTTTTGCCTAAAACCAAATATTTGAGTTGTTAAAATACATTATAACTCTAAAGTTAAATTTTATTTCTCCCCTAGAAAAATAAAATTATTCAAGTCTCTCCCCTTTTCTCCTTTGATTTCTTTGTTATTTCCAGGATACATCGCTAGGGACTCACAACTACATAGAAAGTATTCTTCTTCACACATCCTCTCTCCATAAAAGAGCCTCAGGGATGGCCGGTGCCTCAATAGTTATAGTTTAATTAATGTTCAGCTGGATGTTAACTAAGAATTAAAGCTGCCTAGAAAACAGTCCTCCCTCAAGCGTGATGGTTTGCCATTAGTAAAATAATCAGTAGTAATGAAAAACCTCATTTTCAAATATCGTTCATAAGCTTTACATCATTCAAATGGTGTCTCATCTAATTCTCTTTAGAAATGTGGCCCCAAGCAAAGTAAAATGCTTTCTTTGAAAATGTAAAAACAGAAGCTAAGATGTGATCAGTTTCTCTTTGAAATGATAAAGTCTTTCCAATTATTGGTTAGTAGTTGCTTTTATACATGTGAAACCAGATAATTACATTATTTGAAGAATTTATGCCTTTGTTCATCAGTTTGATTTTCAGTATATCAAACATATTCTGATACCATTAGGTGTTATAATTATCTTCTCTTTAAACATACCCTGCCCAGAAATAGAATGAACAATAATGATTGAATGCCCTCACCAAAATAAATGCAAATGAATTTACACTCCACTTGAGTTCACATGCTTTCTAGTCTTAAATTGCCTTAAAAATTATTCCAAAAATGCCTGAAGAGTTTAACACCACCAATAGGTTGAATAATATATATCTATATGATATAGATGATAGATAGACATAGATAGATGATAGATAGATAGATAGATAGATAGATAGATAGATAGATAGATAAAATGTTTTGATCAAATTAAAACCTAGCCTAATAGAAAAATTTTATTTCCACTGATTAGGTAAGCAACGATAGATGATATGTCTTTTTATCATTAATTTTTTTAAAAATATTTTAAGTAAATGCTTATTTTAAAATGAAAAGTTTAAATGAATTTAATCTTGGTCATGTTCATTTCCAAGGAACATGAGAAAAGTACAGAGATCCCTACCCTTCCTAACCCAGCCTAACTCCAGCGGAATTCCAAGAACACAATGACTATGGTTCCTGTGTGACACTAGAGGGCAGAGTTGCACAGAAGTCTATCTGCCATCAACCTAGAAAGGGATGCAACATGGAGGTTTCTTGCTCTATAGACTGAGTTATTTTATAGACTCACTGATTTATTTGGAAAGGATTTTAAACTTTTAAAATGCAGACTAAACTTTTCAATATGAAATCAACCAACAAAACACAAGAAAGCCAGAGAAGGGCTCATAAAGAATAATTTCCTATGAATGACCATTCCTCCTTCTTGCCGGTATCCATAATGAATATCCCATTCCCTAAGACATGACTGCTGCTTTTCTTCTGAATAAAAGACTTAATAGCCAAGGTACACTTGTAAACTCTAAAAGCTTAGGGTATTGGGTTAATAATGCCTTGAACCATCAAATTTGGGGAAACAAGTATTCCATTTCTGTTAATCAAGTACAAGATCAAACAAAATGTCTCCATGCTATTAAAAGTTTTCTGAAGAAGAAGGAATCCTCACACTTCAGAACCTTTTATATCCACATTCCCTACCAATGGCAGAGATGCAAAAACAATATGGGCTGTCCAGCATCTCACTGCACTGATAAATGAAACCCATTTATTTCCAAATGGATTCTAGAAGCCCAAATATCAATTTGCACAGCTCCAGGAGCAACAGAAAAAAGTCATTTCCCACTCTTTAAGTCATTGCATGTCATTCACGGTGGCCAAGTTATTCAAGACACTTCAATATATCTCAATTATATTAGGTTGAACATCAGAGCATCCAACATTCATTCTCCAAATAGCCAAGTTTCTAGGGTACATTCAATCAGATGACTGAACTCTCCAAAGCCATTCATCTTAGAAACTATGTGTTTTCAGTGAGAAAAAAAAAATTGCATGTCCAAAAAAGAAATCATTTCAAAATTGGATTTTACCTGTTTATTATCACTACCATATAAAATCAGCATTAATAGTAATTTCAAGGTCTAACATAATTAACCATCTATGAATATTTATAGTCTCAACTTGGCAAGTGGCTGAGCTGACATTGTCTGCATATTACCGAAGTCCATGCTCTTTCAATGACATTACAATAATCCTCATATAACTTCAACCCTTGTAAAAGACATGTGGCAATTTTAAAGGGGCATGGCATAATGACAATGGCTAGTTGTGCCAACTTGGCACCCCCTCTGGAGAGTCGGAGTTATAGAGGGTATTAGCAACATAGAAATAGCAATAAGTATTGTGTATTTATTTACTAGTAAAAGTTAATCCCTAAATCATTCATTTCTCATACCAGGTCCTGGGTGATGGGAAGAGAAAAAAAAAACACACAGTTCCTTCACAAATTATAGCTGAGGACAACTGTACGAATGTATAAGTGAACACATATTCACAGACAGTCCATTAGAAATTTAAGAAAACATAATCCAGCACATATGAAACCTAAGTGTAGAATCTTAGACTCTAAATTGATAACTTTATAATCAGAGTATAACAAAGTATTTGTTGATTTTTATAAATTTTGGTTATAGGAATCACTTCATACAGGTCTAAAATCCCACACTTGATAATCCAACCATAAGGTCTCTCTAAGACCTAAGATTCAATTTAGATTCAAAGACCAAGTAGATGGAAAGATAAAAATTGGGGAAAATGTATATCATGGGAACGTGCAATCAAAGTAGAGTCAGAGTGGACAGATGGACATGAAACAAAACTAATATTGAGATGAAACTATAGAGTTCTATATTTTGAATGATAGTTCCACTCAGAAATTTATATGTGGAAATTTAATCACCAGTGTAGTGACTACGAGGTGGAGATTTGAAGAAATAATTTATGACGCTAGAGCCATCATAAATGGAACTGAAGCCTTTGTCAGAGGTCTTGAGGGGGTGGGCTTTACTTTCTTCCCCTCACCTTTGTGTGAGGACATAGCATCCACACTCTCTAGTGGAGTTAGCCATCACCAGACCCCAAAGCTACAAGTGCCTACATCTTATTTTATGACCCTCCAGAATTATGACAGTATTTTTTCAAACTACTAGACATAATGTATTTTGTTACAGAACTAAAAATAGACTAAGACATAGAATCAGAGTCTTCTATAATGATAAAATGTCCAGGATATAGGATGACATAATACTTAAGGACATATTGGCACTAAATACCAGAGCCCTAAAATACATGAAGGAGAAATGGATAGAGTTGAATAAAGAAGAGACAATTCAAACTAACCATTGGAAACATCAAGAATCTGCTTTCAACTAGAAAGGAAATCAACAAGGAAATGGAAGACTTTTAACATCACCATAAACAAGTATACCTAACACTATAAATCATCAGATAGCTCTGATCAACCGGAAAGTACAGGTTCTTCTCAAGTCCATTTAAAACACTCCTCAGGACAGAATTACATTCGGCCAAAATGTCTCATCTAAAACACTTTGGACCATATGAAAGTCAGAACTCCAAATTTTCTGATTCTCTAATATAAAATAGTACATTTGGAGCATATTATGGAATACCTACATTATCATCATGCAGATCAATAACCCCTAATCAATTATATTTCCTCACAGACATAGACACCTCTTGGCACTAAGACAAAGATTATAACAGTACCACCTTCATTCCGTTGTCTTATCATCCAGCCCAAAACATGTTCAAATGGGTTTATTTTCTTTAAACTCTTGATGCAATCATCATGTACAAGACACCACTGTGCCCCAATGTTTTCCACCAGCATCCATGCTATCACCCCTTCTTCTCTTCAGCAGGGTGTCCACAAAACAACAAAGGCATCTCCTGTTACCACTATAGTACTGGAGTGTGTCTCATATAATGCAAATATCCACACATGGTTACTGAGACCTTTGGCATCCCGAGACTGATACCTTTCTACCTGAGACCTTCTAACACCTTCCCATTGCTCTTCAAATGAAATATGAATTCATCATGGTAGCGAAGCCCTGCTACCTCCATAGCATCACCAACTCTTCCTTACTCAGACTCCTAGCCACACAGACTTCTTTCATTCTCTCAAACACCCCATTACTTCCTGGTTAGAATTCGGTTTTCCCATTCCCCCCTCAGAGTGCACTTCAAATGGTTATCAAAACTAGCATCATCGTCAGCTCAGAATCTAATCTCAGATGTCACATCCTACAATTTTCTTAAGCCGCCTTCCAGCTGAGCTCACATTTCTCCATGTTCTTTTGCTTTTCCTTAAGAAATTCAATTTTAGAGTGCTTTTGTTTCCAAACATGTTGCAAAGTTCACGTGTAGCCCACACGTAGTTTTCTTGTTGTTACTCTTGTCAATTTCCATTGCATACTCAGTACAGCTGATGAACCAGCCCCACATTAACACACCAGTGGTGTGTGGACCAGTTTCCATACTGTATAATTTACTGTCTCTTTTCAGTCCCCATTTTCTAGTCTAGGCTCCAACCCGGATTCTTTAGTCATCAGGCCCTTTTGTCTTTTCTTGTCTCTGATGTTCCTCATTCTTTTTCCTTCTGCTTTAAGAAGGCATGCTCCAGCGCCTTTTAGGCTTCTCCCCAGCTTGTTTCGTCTTGTGTTGTTGTTTTACATACCTGTACTGCGATGGGGGTTTAGAGGTGAAACAGTGTCATCACATCATATCAAGGGTATGTGCTATCAACATGACCTATCATTGAGGATGCTGATGTAGCATGAGTCTTATTAATAAAAATCACACCTGAGGCCAGTTATTGGGGTGAACACTGGAAGGTCAGAGAGACAGAATAAGCCACAGCTACCTCACCTCGCCGGATCCTCAGCTGGTCTTGCTTCCTCAGACTGGAAGCCTCTGTGTCCTCATATCCGAATGACTCTCAGCTGAACTGCTGCTAGAAGCCTGAATGCTTAACCAGGCCAAATGCTTCTCCAGGCCAAATGCCTCTCCAGGGCAAAAGCCTCTCCAGGGCAAATGCCTCTCCATGGCAAATGCCTCTAGTTTCTGGTCCTCACGCCTTATATACCTTTCTGCTTTCTACCGCCACTCCCTGGGATTGAAGACTTGCTTTCTGGGATTAAAGGCGTGGGTCACCATGCTTGGGTGTATCCTTGAACACATGAATTTCTGCCTCTGGAATGCCAGAATTAAAGGCGTATGCTACCACTGCCTATCCTCATGTTTAATATTGTGGCTGTTCTGTCTCTGACCCCAGATAAGTTTATTAAAGTACACAATATTTTGGGGAACGCAATACCACCACATTTCCTCTCTTTTTGTCTAAAATTAAAAAAGCTTATAACTAATACAAGAAAACTATCCAATAAGTATATACAATACATATAGTCAAGATTACATTAACGATGTCTAGTCCATAAACATTTGACAGATTCAGATAAAAACTCCATTATATATATATAACCAATGTCCAGTCCAGTAACATTTGACAAACTCAGACCAAAAAATTTCATTACTTATCTTATTTAAAACAAGTAGTTCCTTTTTAAAAGTAGATTCCATAATCCCCTTTTTATCTGATCATATCCATATTCTCTCTCTCTTTTTTTTTCATAATACATTCAGTATTATGTGCTATCAACATGACCTATCATTGAGGTTGCTATCATTCCCTGACAGGGTGAACCTTGATCATATGACTAAAGCAGTGTTTGCTGGACATCACAAACATAAATCCATTCCTTCCTCCCCTTTCTACCATAGCATTTCTCTGTTCTTCGGAAACAAATAATTGAATATAGTCCACACTCAAAGGGTAGAAGGAGTAGAGTTCTACCTTTCAGGGAGGGAAACTGCATGATAAGTTACTTGAAGTGTTCTCGAGAGATTTGCCTCTTCTTTCACATTTTTTGTATGTTTGTTTGTTTGTTTATTTATTTCTAGCCATGTCCACTCTACTCAAGTACTTCATGGTCTATTTTAGCAAACCCTGAAAAAGTGTGGGGGATTTGTTGGGGCTCTCCAGAGAACCAATATCAATAGTGTGTGTGTATATATATATATGTGTGTTTCTATATATGTGTGTCTGTGTGTGTTTGTATGTCTGTGTGTGTATATGTGTGTATGTCTCGTGTGTGTGTGTGTGTGTGTGTGTGTGTGTGTGTGTGTGTGTGTGTTGAGAGAATTGTGGCAAATAATTAGTTCATATGACTGAGGCTGAAAAGTCCCAAGACAATCAGTAAGCAAGAGACTCATCAGGACAGATGCTGATATCCAAGGTAGAAGCTGAAGGCCTGAGAAACAGGAACACTGACAGAATGCATCGACAGCCTACCAGTCTGAAGGACAGATAGAATAAGATCCAGAAAGAGTTGATGCTTCTGCTCAAATACAATGACAAGAAAAAAAAATAAATCCCCTGACCTAGAAACAGATAGGTGGAATTTCTTTTCCTTCCAAGAGATGGTCATCCCTTTTGTTCTACTTAGGACTCCATTTCATTGGACAGGTCCAACCAGATCAGAAAGACATTCTGCTTGCTTCCCCTACAGATTCAAACGTCAGTCTCTCCAGAACATTCTCACAGACACACCCAGAATAATGTCTAAGAATTTGTCCAGTGCACCTACACTTAAAATTAGCCATCATACCCAATTTATATCTCATAAAATTATTAACACAATATATAATTAACAAGGCCTTATAATTATTTTCTGTTTCTCTTATTAATGATCTCAGTTCTAGAATCAGAGGGCCTACTGGCTTTAACAAACCTGGCAACTTCAGGGCTTAGGGAAGTGCTTATATTGAAGCAGTAATTGATAAATAAATGAAAAAATAATCAATCATAAAATATTGATTATATATTGCATAGTAGAAAATAACAATGATGGAATATTCTGTGGTTACCTCTGGGACATGAGTAAAATCACCCTGCAGGCCAAAAATAAACACAAGTATATTAGTTGCTTGTCTTGCTACTATGACAAACTACCTGAAAAAAAATCAATTTAAGAATGAAAAGGTTATCCTAGCTCCTAATTTAGGGGTACAGTCCCTCAGGAAGGCCAAGGCAGCAGGAGTTCAAACAATCTGGACACATCATATCCACAATTGAAAAGTACAGAGTAATGAATGCAAGCTTTTAGTGCTCAGCTTGATTTTTTTTCTCCACTTTATAAAATCCAGAATCCCATGACCAGAGAGTAGTCCTGTCCGTGATTAGGACAGGTCTTCATTCATCAACTAACTTAAGACAATACCCTACAGGCGTGCCAGTGGTCCACTTCCCAGGTAATTCTAGACTTCGTCAAGTCGACAATTAGCACTAAGCACAAGCACTGCCTGTCATGGTAGGCAACTCATGGTGGCAGGAGCTTGAAGCAGCTGGTCACACTGCATCACTAGTCAGGAATCAGGGAAAGATGAAGTGTGCTACTCAGCTGATTTTCTCCATTTTATACAGTCTAGGACCACAGCTCACATGTAAGGTGGATCTTCACAACTCACTTAACCTAACAGGCATGGCCATAGACTATCGTAATCACAATAGTCCCTCACAGTCAGGCCCAAATGCTTGTCTCTTATGTTGCTCTAAATCCTATTAAATGGACAATTATTAGCCATCACTACTCCACCTTGTATCAGCTTGATGCTCAAGCACATCACTTTCAAGCCATAGCTTTCTACCTCTTGTCTCCATAGGCTTATGGGATTCACATAATGCAAATTGTAATTAGTACATCTTCAAAAGTCTCCAAAGACTTTAAGACTTTCAACACTATTTAAGAGATAAAAGAGCAATTCTCATATATGAGACCCAAACAATATCTTAACTGTGAGTTCTTACACAATCAAAAACAAATTGTATACTTCAATTTACAATGGCACAGAATTAACACCTGCATTCCAAAAGGGAAGAATGGGAGCAAGGCAAAGATCAGACCAAAGCAAAACCAGCTCCCAGCAGGGAAACACCAAATCCTACAGCTGCAAGTCCAGTATCCAGGGCTTCTATTGAAATCACCTGGGCTTGAAGTGAGTTGAGCATCCCCATGCTTCCAGCTATTGCCTGCAACACACCTATGTCTCCAGCTGTTTCCTGCAGCACACATAGTCTCTTTCCTAAGCATCATTACTCAGGGCCTGTTACTTTCTTTAGAGGAGGCCCCATGATCCTGGCATCTCCAACATCTCCAACCTCAACTTTGTACCTTTACACAGACATTTGCAGAGTCTAACTTAATCTAGATAATACTGATGGGGATGTCATTCTGTATGCTGTGAATATGTGTTGCTTTGATTGACTGATAAATAAAGCTGTTTGGCCAATGGTGAGGCAGAATAAATTTAGGCGGGACATTCTAACTAGAGAGGGAGGAAGGAGACAGAGAGAAGAGACACTGCTAGGTGCCACCAAGAGACATAAGATGTAAAGGTACCAGTAAGCCACAAGCCACATGGCAAGGTATAGATTTATAGAAATGTGTTAATTTAAGATAAAAGAGCTAGCTAAAAAGAATCCTGCCATGGCCATAGTTTAAAAATAATATAAGCCTGACTGCGGACTGGGCAGGACACAGGAAAACTTCCAGCTACGAATGGCGCCCAACAGGTTGGCTCAAATTTCCATCTGAAACCTGAGAATACTTAATAAGCAATTCTAAACTGAGCCAAAACCAGGTTCCAGGTTCATGTTTCATGCAGGCCATGAGACACCACAGCATTTGGGCTTGAATGCAGCATGGTAGATTCCTGCTGCAGTAGACAGTAGCGTCTCCAAGCCTCACAGCACAATGTGTGGCAGATTTAGCTTTTGCTAGTACAGGGGGAAAAAAAGGTTTTGGGGCTACATGCTGCTGGATGGAGGCATAGACCCACTGCCTCCCAGAGTCCGGCAGTGAGCATGGTTTCCCCAGAGCAGGTGGTAAATGTAATTCCGCCATGTTAGAAAGCTGAGGTGGGTGGAGCCAGCAGCCAAAGCTGCTATTTTAGTCCTAGTAATGCTGCAGTTTAAAACAATAGATTCACAATAAAACAGATTCAGATGAAATAAACCCAAAACAGTTTATAATGTGCATAAAAATATATGTAGGCTTAGAAGAGAGAGGAAAAGAAATATAGACAGTTATATAATGAAATAGAAAGTTTTAAAAAAATAAAGTCTTTAAGAGAAAGTAAAGGTAATATAAAAAATAAGCCACATAAAGATGGAAATCACATACAGAGTCTGGATTATGTTGTCTTCGGGATTTTTAACTGCAGAGAGACATTTGATTATAAAAGCTGCTGAGTTAAATTAATATGTATATATTAAAGATATCTTGATTTCAAAATTTATGTCTAAGGATGCGTTGCTTTGGAAAAAAGGTTCTGCTTTTGTTTCCACAGAAGATGAGAACCTATGGATTGCTTCCAGGCTAATATGGTTTGATCAAGGAAGACCCCCTGAGATGCCCAGATGATCCAATATCCAAAAACAGCTTCAAGGCAACTGGCTCAGAAAATACAGCATCACAGACTATTCCAGTCAGGACTTGACCATAATTCTTAATTTTCTCGAGATCCCCTTTAGATTGCCAGCACCCTCATCCAGCAGGAAGTAGTATGAGAAGTTATGCCCAAATTCCCAAAATATTGTTTATAAATGTTTATTTTTATTTAAAGTTGGTTGATTATAAATGCAATCTCTTTCTAAAGAAGAAAAGGGGATAGTATAGATAGGATAGGATAAAAGGGTAGATTAATAAATCTACTTTTTAAGAGCAACTTGTTTAAAAATGTTTTACATTGCTATGGATTTTAGTTTTATTGATACAAATTTAGAGTTAATTTTGTTATACTACATATATATTTCTACTCTCGTTTAAGGTATTATGTTTATGTAACTCATTTAAATTGTCCATTACAATTAAGAAATACAGATCAATAATTAGTCTTCTATGATAGTCAAACTTATAGTCATGTTAAGTTTTCTAGGTATATGTAGATATAATTCAAATAGGTAGGTTATCTTCAAACACTTCAAAAACCTACAGAATATGGCATCTAAAATGTTTTTAAAACTTAGACTTTCTGGACAGTGAGACATGTCTGCTCCTGGCAGCACTGATTTACTTCAAAGAGAAAGATGGGCTTCGAAGACACTCCATATGGAATTTATCTTCTTCTTGGCAAAAATAGCCATTTGGGCAAGAAACTGTTCTTGCCTGGACTGCTTGACAAAATGTTGTATCAACTGGACATGCAGGGACCCATAGGAAGGTGATCACTGAAATTTGCAAGGCGAGATGGTCCTTCAGGTTCCGGCTTCACAGAAAAAACTGTCAGACATTCTCTAGGACACCAAGAAAGAAATGACTGAGAGACTAGGCCTATGGGCTGAAGATGGATGCTCCAACATTGCAGAGGAACTTTAGGTGACTGTCCAGGCAGGTAGCTGTCTCTGTCATTCTAGATTTTTGGAAGTTGCTTACAATGCTCTTCCTATTTACTTAAGTAATATTATATCCTTCTGAGGTCTTTGATGTAGTGGAAGACTAGATAGTTATAGTTTTCCTTAGTCATGATAAAAGATAAATTAGATATGAAACTTTAGACTCACAAATATAGGCTAGATGATAAAATATTTTCTTTAATTTTGCCAAATACAAATAGACTAGATGTTGTAGCTGTAATTCTTGCTTGATAACTGTTCTATTATATGTAATTTTACTATGTTAAAGTTAAAACCTTCCTTTTGAATAGAAAGAAAAGGGGAAATGATGGGGATGTCATTCTGTATGCTGTGAATATGTGTTGCTCTGATTGGTTGATAAATAAAGCTGTTTGGCCAATGGTGAGGCAGAATAAGGTTAGGTGGGACATTCTAACTAGAGAAGGAGGAATGAGACAGACAGAGAGAAGAGAAGCTGCTAGCTGCCGCCAAGAGAAGCAAGATGTAAAGGTACCAGTGAGCCACAAGCCACGTGACAAACTATAGATTTATAAAAATGGGTTAATTTAAGATATGTGAGCTAGCTAACAAGAAGCTTGCCATGGCCATCATTTAAAAATAATATAACCCTCTGCATGTTTATTTGGGTCTGAGCAGCTGCGGAACCGCAGAGCCACGGGAGCCGGGCAGGACCAGGAAAACTTTTAGCTACATAATACTTCACAGGTGTACCCACAGGATTGTCTACTAGTTGATTCTCAATTTCATCAAGTTGACACTATTAATCTTCACAATCCATTCCCAAACTATCGCCATGTTCTGTCATGTTAATAATCTGCATCACTCATGGTGACTTGATGGTGGAATTTCCATATAGGCAACTTGAGAGATAGATGGTATTTTTCTCCTTGCAGATTCCAAGAATGGAACTTAATCATATCTCAAACAAGGGGGCATGATTATTTTATAAGTCTTTTTCTGTAATGGACATTAGCCTCATCAGTAGCAGGTCAGAGGAGATTTATAGAAGAAAAGGGTAGTCGTCACTTTTCCTTACAAATCACTCAGAAATGTTTCAGAATCTATGTGTTTTGTACTCCATAGCCAGAAGACCACATAGCCCAAAGCTACCCAACAAATTTCAGACACAGTCCTTGCAATCTTGTTAGCTAGCCTAGCGTTTTCTGTGTTGGGTTTTGTTTTTACTTCTTTAAACTACTCACGTTGTCTAGATCTAACATGAAACCCACAGGAGGGACCACACTATTTCCAAATAACTTCCATGAAAGAAAGAACAGTGATATAGCAGGAGGCTTGAAGAAGCTCTGGGTCTGAGGCTGGCCATTATTGGTCTTGGGGAGAACTATACAGACAAAGGCCACAATCTCTCTTCCTTGTGCCCTCTTGCCAAGGGATTAGAAGATTTGCTGGAAATTTCCCACCTATTCTCTCCACATAAAAATGATAGAAAGATGATGCTCAGAAAGTCAAGGAAGAGATGGGTCAGTAAGAAAATAAATACTGGGGGGGTGGTGGAAGAGACCCTGTCCTCTTTTCTAGTCAAACAGCAAGATTTCACACACTTTATTTAAAAAAAAAAACTAATAGGCCATTAAAATGCATATTCATGTAAAAATCTGCAAATGTAACACAGAGAAGTTTAACACAGTAGCTTTTGAAATGTTCTTCACAATAATATAAAGTCCCCTGATACTTGTGGAAGATGCTACCCTTTTCTAAATTCTTTTCAGCAAACCACATTGAGCTTGTGTAAGTACCTTGAAATAGTTCCCTATTCATCTGAACTGTTTTGTAGCTCAGTGTCATGATGGTCATTGAGGAGGAAGATGCCATTTGGCACAACTGCAAGGCCATATATAGCAAAGGAGTACCCAGAGACCTCCTGGAATAAGAGCGAGACAGTTGAGGAGCCCATCCCAAATTAAGCTCTCAGCCACTCGCACATAATCAGCAGGCTAAAAGGAGAAGCAAGACAAAAGGCACATTAAGGAAAGAGCCTCCATTATTCTGATTAGAATATATTGTCCATGTGTCACCAGTCAAAATGAACTAACTTGAGATAAAAGTAGAAACAGAGTAGGAGATTCAATGTGAGTTTGCACAGCATGGCAAACTTAAGGGATGGATGGAATGATAAATGTCTCTTTAATAAGCCCCTATTTGCCTTTGCCTGTACTCAGTGCTTCTAGGTTTTCTTCACAACCTCCCACACAACAGTTTGCAGTCCACCTTTACTGATATCAAACTTCATTTGCATAAATCACATGAAACAGCTGTTGAATTATGAGTTATGCTCACAGGGGACAAGCCGTCAAATATCCAAGGATACAGAAAGTACAAAACACAATACAGTTGTTCTCAGCAGAGTCCTCTGAGCTGGCCATGCATTTCCTTGTAATTGTAGTAATTATCTGCTCATCAGGCCACTCTCTGCCATTCTGAATGGTCCAATGCACTCCCAGTTTGTCCTCCGAGTCATCCTCTCTACTCTCAGAAGGTCCAAGAATAGAAGGAAGCTGAGTTTCCTTTGTTCTGATCCCTTTAGTCACAGCACAGCAAAGGCACACACATGGTAAAGCAGGAAATGAGCAAAGAGGAAATAGTCTGCCCATTGCTATATTCCCCTTTGCTGAAGTAGTGTACCCAGCACTCAAAAATCATCTTTGAACTTATGTTGCAATGGTACAAACCACACATCAAAAAAATGTAGCCTTGTTTTTCTGTAGATTTTCTTAACGGGTCATCTATAGCCATGAGCACATAGTGAAAATTCCAACAACTTATTCAAATTCCCTGACAAATGGTATGGGAAACCCTTCAACCAGTGACAATCTCAAGAAAGCAAGTGTGTCACACATAGCAATTCCATTTTCACTGAATCTTTTTTCATGACATTTGATGCTTTTTAAAGAGTGGATACATCTCACTGGAAGCTGTTTTTGATCTTTTGTTTTTTCTAAATTTGGGTTTTTAAAAATGGATCTCTTTATTGCTTTTGAGGCTTTTTGTTGCATTCTAAAAAACTGAAAACATTTGTCCAGGTATATTCTGAATCTCACTGCTAGAAGATTTAAGAAGACAGATGAGAAATGAACAGCCAGCAAACAGAAAACCAACCTGTACTCAGGTGATGAAAGCAATTTTAATTCCTTAAGACAAAGACTCACTGCAGAAGTAACAGAACAGCTATGATTCTAGAGCTTTGCTAAAATGCTCACTTATGTGTTCACACACTCACTCATTCATTCCTATCACCATTATTCACCAAATTCTCACAAAGTGCCCAAAAAGATATTTAATCTCAAGCAATATTGTGCTTTATTCTGTGATTTGTTCTAAAACTTGTTTCACTCAAGACATTAGAAATCCAGGTCTAAAAACCCTAAGCAAAGTAGAGGATTTCAATATCAGGACATTCAGAAGGAACTGTGGACACCTGGTGAGTGGCAGATGCTGGGAGGATCTGTGTCTGGATGGACCCACTAGCACTCTCCAGATGTGTGCCAGGACTCACTGAGATGAGAGGATGACCTTCTCCAAGGATACTGGGGGCTTCTATGGCCCTGTCTTCCATTTCTGGGGATACTGAAAGCATCTCTGTGGTCTAAAACAACTAAGAAACGATTTGAAAGGAATAATGGGTTGAATATTTAGCAATAGTCAATATTTAATACTTTTATGAAGCTGAAATGTCAACATCTTCTCAATGACGTAAACTCATTATGATTTTTCTTAAAGCTACAAACATTAAAACTAAAAACATGTTGCCCATGTGATTCTCTAAGAGACACCCAAGTCTGCCTTCCATTGTTGGAACTGCTGCTGACCACAATGGAGCAGACCAAGCTCTGTAACTGTTTTTTATATATGCTGCAATTTTTACATTTTAAAATGAAAGGAGGGGAAAACTCAAAGGAGTACCATTCCTTGAAACATTATGATTAAGTGAAATTAAAGCTCCAGTATTGCTAAGTGAAACTCCCCTGGAATACAATCATGTCTACTCATCTATGTGGAATCTGCAGCTGCTTCCAAGCTAGGGTGGTAGCCATGATGCTCCTAGGAGTTTAATTAACTTTCTATTCTGGCCCTCTGATTTAAATAACCAGGTATCAAGTGAAGACATGTTGGAGCTATGTTTGTAGTCCTCTAATCAAATATTTGATGCTACCCTAACTTGCTTTGAGGGATAGATCCACCCACATTTATACTGTAGATCCTTTCTAGAAGAGGCAGCTGAGTGAACAGCACAGACAGCAGAGAAGAGAAAAAGTATCAAAAGAAAGGGAAGATACACTTTAAAACATCTATAAAATATGGAAAAGCAGATGTATGTGAAGGAGAAATTTCTGGAAGGTATCATCTACATAATCTACATTGTCTCCCAGTCTCTCCATGTACAGGTTTTTAAAAGCACCAGAACACATGAAGTCTCAAATGCTTCCTCCTACTTTCCCTCCCATTTTTCCTGTCTCGGAGCCATCTGGCTTTGGGACAATTGGAGAATCAACAGTACACAGTGCTGTACAGTGAACATGACAGCTATAGTAGTACACAAAGCTCATCTACATATTTCATTCAGCAGAGAATCATCAATCTTGTCTACTGAATGAAATACAGATTCACATGTCTTGAGAATTAGCAAATAAAGGAAACCAAACCAATTTCTAAGGTAAAGAAAGTGTCTTGTGAGGTGTTCCCTGTTTATCTTGGCATTTTTAGTTGCCTACAACTTATGCCAGCATATACATCTGAAATATATGTCTGAACACTGTCTTTTTGACATTGGGAATGATCATGAAAATCTTCACATCTGCCCCTCATCTGCTACTGAACCCATGAAAACGTCAACAGGAGCAACAGATAGATTAAAAAGTCAAAGTGAAACAAAGTTGCACACATGTGGACATGTTGACATCATTATGAGCAAGCACTAGGGATGTTTCCCAAAAAGAGCATGCCAGGCTGATGGGTTTCATACTCTCACATTTTCTTAATAAATTTTCAAAATCTCAGTTAATTTTAATGATAATTCATCAGCTTCCTTTAGTACATTATACTAACTATGAGGTTCAGTGAAGGTGAAAGTATCTCCTTCATACCCCATTTAAGAAAGTAATGAGTTGTAGTAGGCATGCCTCACAAATGGGTCTAGAAGTTAGACCTTAGAACAATGGCCAAGATAAATACTACTAATTTGTACCTACTTTGGTGGACTGTCGTATTTTAGTAATAAGGATTTAAGACTGAAAAATAATTCCATGTCCTTGAATTTTTGTGAGCAACTCTCATATTATTCTTGCTGCTCTGAGAAGAGCTGTGGCCCAGAATGCTTTATGAGGGTTTAAAGAAAAAGCACCAGGGAAGATGAGTGAAAATGGTCAGGGTGCTATTGCCTTAAAAGGTAGCTGGCCAGCATGCAAGCCGCAGTCCTTCCCCAGGTAGATAGGCCAAGTAGACAACATTCATCTTTTCCTCTGTTCCAGTAATGGCGGAGGAGTAAGGAAATTGTGGGGGATCAGCGTCTATTTCCCTGTTGATCTGCTGCCTTGTAATGCTCTGCCAAACCACCCTGGTCATTACCCTCCAACAACCTCTAAGGCTCCCTAACCTCCCACTGACTGGCCACATGCAATTCACCTGATAGTGGCCATTCCAAACTACAAATTAACAATGGCTCTCTGGCTTTGAATAAACCTATCCTGTGAAACAACTACATGTAAAAGTCTCCAATTTTCAGATTTCTGAATACAAGAAGACTCAAGATGGATGTAAATTAGACTCATGGGGAGGGACATTTGAACTGTAAGTATGCTTGCAACACTGAGATCAGTATATTTCAGTGCTCTCAAAAATACTGATTTATTAATAATTTATAATAATGGGTTCAGTCAGAAACAAGTAAATACCTAGGTGAAGAGCAATGTTGGAAAAATAAAACAGAATATGGAATTCACACTCACCTGGTTACCGAGTAATCCGAATGCCTATGGATTGTGATGTGTATATACAAAAGAAGACTATTTAGTCTTACATAAAGCAAAAGTAACAAAAAGAACCTCTGCCACTTGCCACAATATGGGTGAAGCTTAAGGGTTTCATATTAAGTGGAATAAGCCTGGAATTGGGTCATAAATACCATATGACTTCACTTGTGTGTGGAATGTGTGTACTGATTTCTTTTTTTGCCAGTAGAATGGCAATTATCAAAAGCTGAGATGGGGTTGGAGTATGGGAAAGAGAAAACCGGGGTCACTGGGTATAAAATTACAGCTAGATGCAGGGAGCAAATTCTGGTTCCCCATGTTATTAACAACAATGTTGTCTATATTTCAAAAGAGCTAAAATACCATGTTTTAGATAATCTGACCACAAAAAAAAATGTTAAATATCTGATGTGGTGAATACATCAATTAGTCATATTTAATCATTCTACAGTGTATCCATGCACTGAAACATCTCTTTGTACCCTGTAAGCTTATACAATTATTATTAATTAGTTAAAAATAAAACTTAAAGAGTTATAAGGAAAGAGGGCAGTAACAATTTAGTGGCAACAGAGGGGTAACAAGAAATACCTCTTATCAGAGGGGCCCTAAACCCCTCTCTCTTAGCAGGGTGAACAAGTGACAATGATGATAGACAAGGAGAAAGCACAGCCATTCTAAGCATGCCATGTATGTTTATGAAGTTAATGTGCAAAATAACATATGGAATAGGTTTCATTATGATCTCCCTTTTAAAGATAAGTCATTACTAGAGAAATGGCCCAGAGGGAAAAGGTGCCTGCTACCAAGCCTGGTGACCCAAGTTTGATCTTCAAAATTCACATGGCAGAAGAAGAGAACCAACTGCCGTAAGTGGTCTGTCCTCTGACCTCCACAAGAATGGCATGGCATATATGCACATGCATGTGCACACACACACACACACACACACACACACACACACACATACCCACACACACACCGCAAATGCACACACATACTAAGCAAATAAAGGTAAAGACTATTAAATAAAAAATAACTCACATGTACATAATATTATTGTTAGGACTTCTTGTGTGTGTATCTTTTTTTATCTGGAGGCACTGCAGTCTGAGTTTTACTTCAAGGTTAAAGTGTCCTACACATTACCTAGTAAATGTTTTCCCCTCAAAGAGTTATATCATCAACAGCATTCATAAGCTACAACATGGCTTCATCAGTTTATAATGTCACCAGCATCTTGAAGTAAATGTGATCTTATATGCTCACGCATCTCAATTCTCAGACATAATTATGTGATTCAAAACAGAATTAGCTTTAACTCTTAAAATACCATTAATGTACCATCTCGGATGCATTAATAAATAAATTCTGTAAGTAGGGAGGAAGGTAAATGCATTTTAATCACCTCAAATGTCTTAATTAACTCCTACTGCTAATGATGCAACAATTAAGGTATAAATGTGTCTGCTCGATTTCTCCTAGATTCTACCACTGAGCATAACTGAAATGTAAGTCAAGCAAGTGGGAGAATTTGAATCTTGATGAGAAAAAAAAAGTGAGTGAAACTGAAGTGTTAGGCGCTCTGTGGCATGTTTTGCTCACACATGCCTGTTTCCTGGCCATCACTGTCCCCGTCTCCCCAATGAAAAAATAAGAACATGATGACATGATGGTAACAAACACTCCTGGAAAGCGCATGACCAAACACATCAAACACCAAGGGGCAAGTCAAGCTTCCACGCACTGATAGCCTCCTTCAGCTCAGAGCCCCCAGTAGGGAAATTATCACGATGCCTACTGGTCCACATGGACCTGATAAAGATCAAATTGAGAGAGGATGGGAAGGCTAGTCACGCTAGACACTTTTTTCCTGCAGAGATGGTCTCTCTTTTAAAAAGGTCTGACTCCAGAAGTAGAGTCAGTTTGCCCTTCTCTTGAATCAGAGCCAGAATAAATTTGCTTTAGATAGAGAACACAGCAGATGGGAAATCAAGTCACTTCCAAGGTTGAGCCTTAATAGATTTGTAATGCTCACTTGCATCATCCTGAGACCCAGACACCACAGTGCTGGAAGCACAGGATGTGGGAAGAGAACTGGGGTACCAGTGAGTATCTCCAGACTGAACCCCAGTCAACAGCCAGTACCAAGAACAAGTCAAAGGGGCAAGCCATCCAGGATGCTCTGACAAGTTCCAGGTAATTCCATGTGTGGAACAAATCTCCCTAGCTGACCTCAGTCAACATGCAGACTCTAGTGAGATAAGTTATAGTGGCTGTTTAATCACTAAGAATTTAGGAAGTTTGTTACACAACAAAAGACTTTCTAATCCTTCTTAGAGATCTGAGTTAACACCAGCTCCCGCTTGCCTCAAGTCTCACTCATGAAAGACCCTGAAATAGCAAGCAGGCTATCAGAACTTTCCAGAGAAGAGAAGAACTTCTAACACAGTGGTTAAGACCACAGACCCTGAAGTCAGGTTGACTGAGTTAGAATGCTGATATACCCCTAGGAGAGACTGGCTGTGTTCCAGTTTCACATTGTGTAATGTAGAGATAACATATCGCTCAGATTACTAATATGTTACAATGACTAAGTATCAGTATTGTGTGTATAAGGCATTCCGAACAGTGGCTGCCACAGACTAACTGCTCAGTAAATACTCCTGCTCAATATTATTGTTTATTCTCTGTTCTGTTCTAGTCCAGTGAACTGCCTGCTCATAGCTATGAGATGACCCCATGCTTAGGAAACAGAGAGACAGGCGTGGAAATGAGGAACCGTGCATATGCCTCCTGTTTGGTTCTGCCCAGAGGGAGGTGACTTTATATCAGGCCATAGGAACACGGAAGTAATGACTGATAACTCCCATGGCCCTCACATTAAGAGTCGGAGTGAATGCTCAGGTTGTGGATCATCCATAATGAAAATATCAAGCTGGGAACCAAATTCTTCATCTGGGCATTAAAAATCCATTGTTTGAGGCTTCATGACCAACTCCAGTTAGGTAAGGGTAGTAAGCTTGGACTTGGAATACAGCCCAGTTGTAAAATATTTGCTTCATATGTGTGAGGGACCTAGTTCAATCCCTAGCACCTTGAAAAATGAGCTCCAAGCTTTATATGTATTGAGTGTAGTCTTAAAAAGTTCTTTCATCTGTGCATGATGCAACAACATACTAGCAGAGCATTCATATGAACCTCTTTCTAAACATTACTTTCCATTTCAGTGTCATAATGAGATAATATCACAGATCACATATATATATATATAAATGTATACATATATATGTGTGTGTGTATTCCTGCTCAATATGTGTGTGCATATATATATATATATATATATATACATATATATATATATATAAAATAACACAACTAATCTTAAATGCAATAGTAATATTGGGTTAACTTGGGGGATTTTGATTTTTTGAGGAGAAAGTGTTTGGGGAATTGCTTTTGTTAAAGTAATTACAGTATTTTTAATGAAGCAAAATACATGAATTCCTTTTGCTCTAGGATTATAATGACTATAAATAGTATTATTTGCCCTAGACTTTTACGTCTGTTCAGTGTTCATAAAGAGCCTATTTCTATTTACTGAAAAATTAATGTTCAAAAGGAATGAACATATAGTAGCTCTCAATTAAATTTTTGAAATTCCTAGCATTACACTGTAGCTCCACTCATCTTCTCACTAGGCTCACTACTGGAGACAAGACTCCAGTCTCTTACCTCTCATGTATTCTACTCATCATAGACACAGTAATGTCAACCATGCCATGACCTTTGAACACGGCAGCATAAGTAGATCGATTAACTCACACACAGTCAGAAGTTCTGGAAAAGGTGTCAGGTCTGTGCCTGACTGCAATGTGGCCATGCTTCTCATTAGATTAGTTTCCCCTTTTCCAGTAACTTGTAAGCTTGAGGTGGAGAAATTCTCTTTTTCATTTCGTGATTGCTAATCATAACTTAAATGCAACTCTCAGAGATGCAAATTTAACTACAATAATAAATAGGATACCAATTAAATACTAAGAAATTTAAATTATTAAATAATAATGATAAATACATTATTTAGTAATAAAATAATAATTGACATTCTAGGTTTCTTCAGAAACACTACAGCGCCATGCATGCTATATAGCTCAATGTAAATTGGATCTGATAATTTAGATACAAACAAGGGCCACTAGGTTCGATCATGTTGCCCTCTCTACTTTCCCATTGCCTCTTTCATGTCTGGTGAATAGCTCACTGCTGAATTTACTGCCAGATCTCTGCTCCACATTTCCCCACTTTGCTCTAAAATATCATTCTTAATATTCTGAATTTTAGACTCCATCAACCTGTTCAAAGAACTTGAGTCATTTCCACCAAGAAAAATAAGGGGATGGGGAGAAAGAAGCCTATTGGGGGAGGGGGCGTTTGCCTGCCTATGATATGGTGTCACTGTGTGATTTTACATAAAAGTTTGAAACTATGTGCAATTTCAGCAGCATTATTGAGAGCAGCTTCAGGGGACATGCCTGCATCCACTTTGTAACTGAATGCCACCAAGAATTAATATGGACAGAATTGATCTCATCTGGAACAGAAGCTTAAGGAGGAAGAATACTCAAGAGTTGAGCTGACAGGTTCAACTGGAAGTTTCTGCACTAGTAAGTAGCCACTTCGTTTGCATCTATTTTCCATAAAATGAGCTCAGCATAGCTTAAATAAATGTAAAAACGTTTGCTAAATATACTGTATAGCATCTCTAATTAACAAAACAGAGTAAGTAGATTCTGTGACATGTTACCAACTTAGTCTTTAAGAAATGGAACTGGCTATCCTTTGATCAGTAAACAACAAATTATCAAGGAAGTCATTTAGTTAAAACGTCCTTTGGATTTCTCAGATAAAATGTCATGGCTTTCTCTAAGCACAGCCTACAGATTCTAAATGGTGGGCTCACTTCAACTCGGGGGATCGCTTAGGCAAAAATGAAAGTCAAGTGCACCCATGTTAACAAAATTATTCCTGGAAGAGTACGCGCCATTTCTACCTGGCAAGGCTGCTTCATCTTAATGGCCGTGACATGGTACCGATAGCAGCACAGTTCGCAGGTCCAGGAGCCTCTCTCGCTGATCCACTTCAGCAGACACAGCTGATGGGTGTACCGAACAGACCCGTCACATCGGCAGGGATTTAACAACTCACCCTGAAAAGAAAACGGCTTGCTGTGAATACTCCTGTTTCTGCCTCCACTTACAAACCCTAAGCTTTCCTTCTTCCCCTTCTAAACGATTTACCCAGAAAGATACAAGCATCAAGCTCTATCCCAGAAAAGGAAATTAAATTTTTATATGTCTGATGGGAATGATACTAAAGTCTTAAAAAAAAAACTATTTCCAAGATAGTGCTTAGAGTTATGACATAAATGTTCCTCTGACATGCAAAATGTCTGCAAGACATAGCCCCCAATACCCTTGGGAGAAAGCTCTACTATTAAATCTCTTTAATAACTTTTAAGTGGATGGTCAGATGCATTTCCTCTGCAGTTATTCTTAATCATTGCTGAAGAAGAAATGCATGGCGGAAAGCAACTCATGGTAGCATTATGCTTTTACTTTTTCTAAATGCAGCATCATAAATATTGACTCGGGGCACTATGTTTCTGAAAGCCTGCACATTCTTATGCAACTTCCTTACTTTTAAAGACATTAAACCCAGTGTTTTCATACACTTTGGAAGGGCGATGCATTATCTTTTCCCCCCTGCATGATGCTTCTCCTGAAAGTTTTCATGTGCCTCTAATTGTGCTTGTAATTTTTGAAATGTGTTTCTAACAAAACAGCAAGCACATCAATTGGCTAAAATAGCCTTTCTTTTTAATGTACTTCCTTTGGCAGAACTGTAGTGCCTTTTGCATTAATAATTTGCAATAAGGAAATATATCCTTTTAGTATTGTAGCACGACTTACTCCCGCCCCCCCCATACCCCCTATTTGTAGTCTGAGACTATGCTTTCTGGATACATTAATAGAAAAGAGACTTCACCTTTGCATCCTATAGATTTGATTCTACTTATAAACTAAAATGCTTTGAGTAATTCACAAGAAACGCTTGATGGTGTTACCATTATAGCACCTGAGGCATAACCGATTGCAACATCAGGTAGAGGGGAAAAAGTGTCGGTTAAATTTGCTTCTGTATCTGCCACCAGGACACTTTATCTGCCTTCCCAGAAAGCGGACTGGGGTGGAAAGCAGTGCTGCGAGGCGTGCGCTGTCCGCGGTGCTGAAAAGGCTCACCGCCTGCAGACCAGGGGTCCCTCTGGCCTTACCTGCTCGGCGCCCTGGAAGCAGATCTTGCAAATGGGCTGATGGTGCTGGTGCTGATGCCCCGAGCGCTGGTCGCCGCTGCTGCTGCTGCGGCTGCTGCACACGGAGCGTGTCTCGGGCTGATCTCCCGTGCCCCGCCGCTCGCCCTCCCCGCACGCACCGGCCTCGGGCTCCCCCGGGCCGCCTTTCTCCGCCGCTGCCTCGGGGACCGCCACCTCTGGAAGGCGCCTCGGACCTTCGCAAGAGTCGCCGGCCGCTGACACCTCCTGGTCGCGGGGCAACAGAGACGGCGGCAGCGGCTCATCCGCACCCTTGCGTCTTGGGGCCACCTCTACCGGCGGCTCCCCCGACCCGGCGGTGCGCTCCGGAGGAGCGGGCAGAGGCGGCCGGTAGCGTGGGGAGGTGGGGACCAGGGCCGGCTCTCCCGGCGGCGGGGGCGGAGGCGGCGGGGGCAGGGGAGGCTCGGCTTCGCGGCTGTCCACCCGGCTACACCGATTGCTGCCCTCGTTGCTCATGGTGGAACCGCCGCCGCCCTCCTGCCCGCCCGGTGGCGGGCCGGGCGCGGACTGCAGCCAGAGAGAGCACTAGGGGAGGCTGGAGAGGGAGGAGGGAGGAGGGCTGGAAGGGGCACCCGGGCACCAGGACTGGGAGGGCGGGACCGGGAGGGGACGCGGAGGACCGGCGCGGCGGCGGCAGAAGCGGCTGTTCGGCTGAGCCGCCGGCTCGGCTCTGATGGAGGCGGCGCAGAGTTCGGCTGCGCGTGCCAGGCGCGCGAAAGGGTGGGGGGAGGGAGGGAGGGAGGGAGGGAGCGCGGAGATGCGCAGGGAGGCTGGGAGGGAGCAGGCGTGGGGGGGGGAGGGGGGGAAGGGGCGGGGGGGGGGGGGGACGAGTCGTGCGTGAGACGGAGGTGTGGGTGCAGAAGAGGACCCGACTGGAACTGGGGGATCCCTGGGCCGCTTCCACCAACCCCGCCCCGGGCCGCTCACGTCGGTTCCGGGGCGGATTGCCCCTCTCAGAGGCGCGCGGCACTGCGGCTCCCGTGAGCTAGGAAAAGGGGGAGGGGTCGGAAGCTGCTGATCCAAAAACCGTTACTGGGTGGGTCTGGGGGGGGGGGGGAATTCCGTGGCACTGGCCGGGTGGGGGCGCGATGGGCCAAGAGGAGACCCGCGTGGGAGTTGGGATGAGGGAGAGGTAGGTATCCCTGTGGTGCAAGAACCCATTGAACAGAGGCGCGCGGGAAAGGGCTCCTAGGGACTGATGCTGTAACTGCTTTTTACTCTGCTGTTGTTTGGGGGATCCCAGTCCTTTCCCCTTCAGGGGACTCTGCATCCCTTGCCTTCAAACAGAAGCCTCTAGAACCTTTGTCATCCCACTGTTTTTCCCCCCTCCCTGAATCCTTCAGTTCCCCTGTCCCCTCTCTCCTGCAGTATGCATCCTGGGTTTGTAAATTTTTCAGATGCCTCAGAGGGTGGAGGGTCACATCCTGTGGCAATGCCCCGCTGTGTGGCTTATGGATCTCCATCCTTGTAGCAATGTCCCTGCCTCCTTCCCGGGAGAAGGGACTACAACCTTGAACCTCTATTTGACTCAGTCCGGTTTCTCTCTCAAACTCCTTCTGAGGCCCGCCGGGTTCCTCTTGGAAGGGGACCCCCACCCCGCGAGCGCCCCGCTTTCTAACAGGGTACTGGACAGAAATCTGCGCTCCTGCACTCTGGCAGTGTGTTCCAAATCCGGCAGTCTGAATTCTTAAGGCATTGGGTTTATACCTTGAAAGGTGTCTATGCAAATCAATTGTGACTTTTCACTGATGTGGCACTTTAATGATTTGGACACAGCAACTGACCCTGGAAACATTGGTTTTTGCCTAACTTCATAGCTGAAGACCCAGGATTAGATAGGCAAGCCACCGCATCGATCAAGGTCACCAGCCTATTAAAGGACTTTTGAGAGACTTGACTGACTTCAGCTTTCCTGGCTCCGGCACGGAGGGGCGGGGGGGGGGGGGGGGGGGGGATGGGGGGCTGCATTCTCCCCCAATCCTTTCTTCATCCTCTTAAAATAATTCTATAGTATGTGGTTTGTTTGGTGTCTCTAACTCAAGTTAACAGATTTTGAAATGGTTGAGACGAAATACCAGCTTAAGTAAGTTTTTCAATTATACATGTGGTGGTATGAAGTTTATTTGCCTTTCAAAAAAAAAAAGAAAGAAAGAAAGACAAGACCCAAATCTTTTGACATATATCAGTGTGATCTGGATGAAGTTGCAAAAAAAAAAAAAAAAGGCAAGAATGCTTTGTCACAAATGGCCTCCGATGAAACAGCTTCCAGGAATGTCCTCTCACACTTAGTTCCCTCAGACCAGTTTATTTTTGGTAGCAGAGTGGCAGGCAGCAAACACAGTTTTAAAATAATCCTTGCAGGCCCTAGGAACTTACTACATTGAAGAAATGTGATTGTAGATCAGTGTTGTTTGGGTCTTCACCTGTCAAAATTACACTGCGCACATTTATATATTACCCCACTCTTAAGATTTTCATAACTATTAATATACTCAGAAGCCTAGATCATAAATTCTTAAAGGGATACAAAATTTATATTTAATGCCAAGTAATTCAATGTATTGTTAGTAAATCTCTATGAGATATTACAAAATATGTTATTAGAGGACAAAATGAAGGCAGAGATTGTGTGGGTCGCTAAGCAGGTAAACAGCATCTAGGTGTGTCCTTGCAGTTGCTTGTTTCTGGAAAAAAAATAACTTCAATAACAGAAAATTCCATTTCCTTAATATGATTGCTAACCACATAAAAACTGAAGGAAACATTGTTTCCCAGCTTCATTGAAATCAGAGGTAAATCCCCTTTCCCCTGACCCCCAAAGTCTTGTTAGGGGTCTTTCCTTTACCTACTGAGTCTTCAAGGGGCAGTGGAAACTGTGACTTTTGACCTCTGCTGTAGAAATGTGGAGTCATGGGAGACATGGAAAGAGGAACTGCCAACACCCAAGTGGAAGAGAGGAAGGAGGCACCCAAAGAAGAGCTGAGGAAAGACACCACAGCTCCCACAGTCGCCAGAAACTGATGTGTATGAACCCAGTTTTTTAAAAAATCAAGTTTTGTCAAATGCAAGTAAATGTTGAAATGTATATGGAACCATTCTTATCGTATAAATAAGGAGAAAGCTAAAAATAACAAAGAAGATTAAAGAAATCCATCATTATGCTCCCCACATACATCCTTCACTCTGTGGGCTGTTTCACTATGAAGTATGGACCCTTTAGACACCACTAGCTGAATCTAAGAATGGTGGGAAAATGAGAAAGAGACAGGCAAGTGTCAGATGCTCTTCTGTAGCATTAATGTACATCCCTAAGAGTTTCTTCTGCAGCTTCCCTAGTGTGCACACCCTGGACTTAGACGCTGAGATCGTTTCAAGGGAAGAGGGTTGGACAGCAGTTAATGCAGGCTATGGCAGGTGGGAGTGATTTTAGATTTATCCTGAATCTGGACTAGGCATGGTGGCCTTGATACGCCCTTCAAACAAATAAAAATAGCCTGGAGAGCTCTTTAGAATTGCTCCTTTAAATCTTTTAAGTGTAGCTCTTACAGATATTCCAAAATTGTTCCTTTGGCACTTTTAGGATACGTTGATACCTCCATGGAGATGGAATCCACATAGTATTCTCGGTTGTCTTCACACACTCAAGAAAGGAAACTAAGAATCCAGCCTATACTTAATCCCGAAATCATTTCCCTAGCCTTACGCTGTGCTTGACAGTGGGGCGCTACACACACCATACCCAGCACTCACCTGTGCGGAGTGTATCTTTGTAAGGCGCCAGAACCTAAGCGGTGCCTGTGGCCTCTGTCCGCAGGGGTGCATGTGCAGAGAGGTCCACAACTTACAGCTTCCCTCCGCCCCACTTAACCCGAGCTTCACATACCAGTTGTACCCCCCAAAGCCATGTCTCCCTAAGCAGGTCCAGTCCAAAAGCAGGCAACACCCCTAAGCCTTCTGTCCCTCTCCATTATGCCAGTGGCCAGCTGCTCACTCGTTGTGTCATTCCAACCAAAAGTTTTTGACGTCATCTTTGCATTTCCTTTTTCACCTTAGTGTATGAAATTAAAAAGTCCTTAGAACGTACTTTCAAAATATATACCAAATTCTACGCTGTGCCCGCCGCCGTCCCAGCTCTGACCACCGTCCTGGTGCACCTGGCCCATCGGCATGGTTCCTGACTGCCCCTGTGCTTCCCGCCATGGAGCCATCCCCTGCAACAGCCAGGTGATCTGATGCAAGTGTGAATTCAACCCGTCAGCTCCCTGCTCAGCATCACGGATGCTTCCCATCATCCTTGGTGTACTATCAAAAAACCTTAGCACACCCCCACCTCTATCTCTGAAGACATCGGCATACCCTACCCAGAATTCATTTGTTATTTCCAAGGATCTCTTTCTTCTCTATTCCTGTCTTTACTGGCAACGGTGGAGAGAAAGCCCGAACTGACCTACTCTGGTGATAGGATGGCCAAACACCCTAACTGTCGTGCTAGAAATCTCATCCAGTGACTGATGGAACCGGATGCAGAGATCCACAGCCAGGCCCCAGGTGGAACTCCAGGAGTCCAATTGGTGAGAAAGAGGAGGGATTGTATGAACGAGAATTGTTGAGACCATGATTGGAAAAAGAACAGGGACAAATAGCCAAACTAGTGGAAACACATGAACTGTGAACCAATAGCTGAGGAGCCCCAACTGGAGCAGGCCCTCTGGATAAGTGAGACAGTTGATTAGCTTGAACTGTTTAGGAGGCCCCCAGGCAGTGGGACTGGGACCTGTCCTTGGTGCATGAGCTGGCTGTTTGGAACCTGGGGCCTATGCAGGGACACTTTGCTCAGCCCAGGTGCAGGGAGGAGGGGACTGGACCTGCCTTGACTGAATCTACCAGGCTGATCTGAATCCCCAGGGGAGTCCTTGCCCTGGAGGAGACGGGAATGGGGGGTGGGCTGGGGGGGGAGGGAGAAGGGAAGACAGGGGAATCCGTGGCTGATATGTAAAATTGAATTAAATTATAAAATAAAAAAAGACTCAGTCCCGTCTCTCACTTCACTCACTCCCTCCATCTGAAACAAGATCTTCCAGTCTTATTATAAGTCTGACCTTAGCCAAGTTCCCTGGTTCATCCTACCACCTAACATCTGCTCATTCATCCCACCACCCAACATCTGCTCATTCATCCCACCACCCAACATCTGCTCATTCATCCCACCACCTAACATCTGCTCATTCATCCCACCACCCAACATCTACTCATATATTCATATTGTGCATTTTTTCTTGTTTGTTTTCTCATGTAGCATCTTTGATGTAGTCTTTCCCTATAGGGAACTCTCCTCCTCAGGGTTCTATTGCCAATGCCTAGAACAGAGCAGTGCACAGCAAATATTTACAAAATTAAAAAAAAAATAGTCTATCAGGAAGGAAATTATTCACCAGTTTCTGTGTTTAAGGCACTGCAAGGCTGGTTAAGCTGAAATTCTCAGGTGGGAATGCAATCATCAGTAGAAATATACTTCTTCCATAGGATACAAACTATTCTTCTCCACTTCTTAACTGGGTTAATAAAAATTATCTCATGTTCTTAGTCACATGTATGTGGTGGTATTGTATTCCCCAAAATACTGTGCACTCTAATAAACTTATCTGGGGTCAGAGACAGAACAGCCACAATATTAAACATAGAAGTTAGGCAGTGGTAGCACACGCCTTTAATCCTAGCATTCCAGAGGCAGAAATCCATCTGTTCAAGGATACAGCCAAGCATGGTGACTCATGCCTTTAATCCCAGAAAGGGAGCCTTTAATCCCAGGGAGTGGTGGTAGAAAGCAAAAAGGTATATAAGGTGTGAGGACCAGAAACTAGAAGGTTTGGCTGGTTAAGCATTTGGCTGGTTAAGCTTCAGGCTCTCAAGCAGCAGTTCAGCTGAGAGTCATTGGGATGAGGACACAGAGGCCTCCAGTCTGAGGAAACAAGATCAGCTGAGAAGTTGGCCAGGTGAGGTTAGCTGTGGCTTGTTCTGTCTCTCTGATCTTCCAGCTTCACCCCAATAACTGGCCTCAGGTTTGATTTTAATAAGAAGAACTTTTAAGATTCCTGCTACACATGTAGTTACTCTCTACTTAGTCCTTTGTTGCCAGGGGTAAGTGAAGTCAAAATTTTAGATGATTTGACCATGTTCAACAAAGACACATACATGACCAATTTTAAAATACATGCCACTGGACTTAGGGAGTAGAGTGAAGGAGAAAGGAGAAACAATGGGTAATCTGACTAATCTTGTTACAGACCGGCTGTATACTCGGGTTTTACATGATTTGACGTTTTAGCATTTGTCAAGAGAGCATATTCTTTCTTCCCATCCTTCTAATATTGGTTACTACATCTCCCCATGGTTTTCTAACCCTGGTAATGTTTCCACTCTTAAAGGCTTCCAAATCTAAGATAGCCAGGTCCCCTCTACCTTTACTATGCTCACTGGTCCTCACCAACTTAATAACTTGGACTACAGACCTCCAAGTCCCCGGTCTCATCTCTAAAGGATCTGGGATACCTAAACTCTGCAAACAAAGAAATGTCATCAAAACTTCCTGATTGCCACCAAAACTACCCCCTCTTCAGCCCCCTCCCCAAATGTTCTGAGACCTTGAATACAAGAAACTGGTCTCTTAAAGAGTGTGTACGGTTTGTAAAAGATCACACTGCACTAAAATTGTAAGGAATCCTTGTGTTCTCCCCTGTCTTGAACCTTGGAAACACAAAAGAGTTCTTCACATCAGAGATGTGAATGCCCAAAGTGCCTAATTAAAACACTGTGGATGTCTGCATGCACAGGGCATCCAGAACCAACCTGCCATCTGGAATATAGTAAAATCGATGTCACTTGACAGGGCAGCCAAAACTCTAATAAAGCCATCTCTGATTCTTCTCAGCTGAAAATTATCTTGTTTTCTACCAAACTCACACATTAAATGTGATTTTATGCTACATCTTGAGTGCTATGCCTTGAGTTATGGCATTAGGTATGTTTTTATTTGGGCCTTTCCCATTGTTCTACATATTAATCTATTTGAGTCTATCTGTGCACATATAACCCTTTTCTCTAAGGGCTATAATTAGTGTGATGCCCAGTAAGCATGAATTAAACATTAAATTAACATACATTTTAATTCAAAATAACTTATTTTTAAGTTATTAATACACTTTTAAACAAGTAACAACTTAAAAAGAGATATGTCCCCACCATGCTTGGGTAGAGGGCAGAGGAGTCAGCTATAAAGCTTGCTAATGCAGACAACCACTTCATAACTAGCTTTGGCAAAGACTCTGTCCCTAGGAATCATTCAAGAGCTACAGTGTGTCCAGGCTTGGGAATTGCCAAACTTCCTTCCTCTTCCACTTGTCTCTACCCTCCTTTCTCCAAATTGCTAACCACACTACCAGGACATCAGACCTTGTTGAGAAGAGTGGAAAGCTGAAGCAAGAAGCAACATTAGTTTTCTGGCTTTCATAGTGATGTGAATCTGTCTGCCCCAGTGCCTACTTCTTTCATGGGGCCTCTACCATAGGGGCTCTCTTCAACAAAGAAGAGAACCAGCTCCAAGTTTACACTAGACCACTAACCCCAACAGCCTCCCTCTGCACCATTCCCCAGACCTTAAACATTCCAAAGGTGAGTTATGATGTCCCCAAATACATCATGCACTGATGACCAACCAGTGAAGATTCCATCAATAAAAATGCAGAATTACTGTGAGTCATTACCAACTTCTCAAAGGGAGGGAAGTGTTCTTCCCAAAGGAACAACTGCTTGACTAATAAAAAGCTCCCATTATGCCTACTTCTTGGATGTAATCTGTAGCTTGAACCAACTATTGTATTTGCCACCTACTGCTATCCTACTGAATTCCCACGCCCCCACACCTAGCCCCCTCCTCTGCTAAGGCTATAGCATGAAACTGCACTTCCAGATGTACTTGTTATCATGATACAAAAGCAAGCATCATAAAAACTTTACTTATACAATGGATGCCTGAATGTTAAACATAGAAAGGCTTGAGTAAATAGGCATAAATGAATCATTTATAAACATAACACTTAGGGGCCAGCAAGATAACAGAAGGTAAAGGTGTCTTTTTCCAAGCCCAGTGACCAGAATATAATACCCAGGATCCACAAAGGAGAGAGTGACTCCCACAAGTTGTCCTCTAGCCTACACACACACACACAGACACACACACACACACACACACACACACACACACACACACATTCACACAAAATTTAAAATGTAAAATAATATTTGATACTGTCATGGACCCAACTGTTAATATATATTAGAGATTGATTGTTAAAAAATTATCATTTGTACAATCAGCAATTAGCAAATCAAATCTGCTGGACTGTGCCCTTTGACTGATATTTTAATACCAGTAGAAAAACTGAAAATATGGGAACAAAAGATGAAATACATTGCATAGATTAAGATTGTAAGGTTAAAAGTATTATGAAAGTCTAGAAATACAAATAGTTCTGTATGGAAAAGGGGATTCATTGTAGTAAAGCTTCTCAGAGTAGATCATTTGAGCTGGGTTTAAATGATAGACAAAGAATATGTTAGGGGTAGTCCAGTTTAATCAAATCAAGGGGCTAGAGAAACTGCCTCTCATGCCTAGTGAGCTCAGTGTGAGGGCTGAAATGCAAAGGCCAAGAGGAACTGTGAAGCAGGCACAAGAGAGTGAATAGCATTGGAATGAAAGTGTGACAAGTGAAGACAAGCAAGGACTTCCTGCTCAAAACCATCCCGGCAAGGTTTGACCATTTACCTACCAAGAAGTCAAACGCAACCTAGAGCTGAGAGTCAGGAAGTGAGCAAACCGCCCCCTAACAGATCACCTCAGCCCATGCCTGGACAGTCTCGCAGATTCATTTATTAATGTCTCCACTTGTTCAGGAGACATGACATGATCTTTTTTTATTTTTTAATCTTAAGTGGAATCCGATTAAATATGTTTCCTACTAAATAGAATTCTACTAAATATGCCCAATATCCCTGCCCACAGCAGACTACAAACAACAAATTTAGAAATGTAAGTAGTAACCCCAGCATTTGAAAATAACAGATAATGTTACTCCCTTCCAAAAAAAATTAAAGCCAATCTCTTAAAAATATCTCAGCAGTGAGATTTCATTTATAAGCAAAAGGCTTTGTGCATGCCTGAGTTAACTCCTGGAAATACTACTGACTAGTAGCCTCTACTCTAACTGGCATTTATAATGAAGGGTGTGAGTGTCTGAGAAAAGCATATAGCCTCAGTGTATTGCTCTGGGGAGCACAATTACTTAGCATGCATGATCCCTTGGTTCAATCATCAGGACCTTAACATTAAAAAATGAGTGTGTTGCCCATACCACATTTGTTGATGAACCGTAAAAGGCAATGAAACATGTTCAGGTCCTTTTTCAATAAAGCCAGTATATTAGTTGTCAAAAAAAAGCCTTTTTTTTACTTCTAATTTCATTTATTTAGTTATTTTTGTGGGTGCTACCCCAAATTCTTAGGAAGTCATCTCTTGATACTGCTGTAGTATCAATGCATTAAAGGCTTTAAGTGCCATCAGACGTAAGGACCACGATTCTTGACCGAAAGCCATGATGCTGGGTAATGTTTGAAAGAACACATTTGATATCGATGGTCAGATGAAAGATACCAAAATGTCTGGCTTTTATACTGCTGTAATAAAACACAATGACAAAGACAATATATAGAAGCAAGAGTCTATTTGGGCTCTGGTTCCAGACAGCTAGCGTCCATGATGGTGGAGGGGAGGCAGCCGGCTATAGATGTGGCGGCTGGAGCAGAAGTGAGGGTCCACATTTTGAATCACAAATAGGAAGCAAAATGTGTGAACTAGAAAGGGCACAAGTCTTCCAACTCTCAAAGCCCACCTCCAGTGATACACTTCCTCTAGCAAGACTATACCTCCTAAACCTACCCAAAAAGTGCCACTAACCAATTATTCAAATGTCAAAGATAATGGGTGGCTTATTACTCAAACCACCACAGTCAGTTATACACTTCAGTCACTTAAAATAACCAGGGTGAGAAGTTTCTGTATGTTCTTGTGCACAGCCTCTGAACTTCCCACTCACCCAGTCCTGGCAGGTGCACACTATGTCTGCCAGTGCCTTGACTAACATGCAATCCTCTGTGAGCTCCTCTTCTTTCTCTACCAGTGGATGACACATCATTTGAGGCCAGGTCATTTATATTCACGCAACTTTGATAGTTTGTCCCCAGTGCTTGGTGCAAATCTCTAACCCATAATGGGTATTCAGGAAAAGCTTACAGAGTGAACACATGGAACAAAATGATTACAACATTTTCAAAAATTCATCTTAAAAATGAATGAGCTTTCAACTACATGAGCAATTCTTTTGCACTTATTGATGATAACTATAATTGATTGCTCATTTACTAAGTCTGGCACTGTTCCAAGTGCTTCATATGTGCTAATTTATTTAAGCCTCATCTCAGGGCCAGGATCCAGGTACCATTATCTTCATTATAAGGAGGAGAAAAGGGAGTCCCATAGAAAGGGAACTGCCCATTCAGTTAGCTGGTGACAGAAACTTATGTTCCCACTCTGTCAATCTGCTCCCAGTCCATGCCATCACCAAACTTTATGTGCTTTTTGTACTAGTAAGTCCATAGTAGGCCAACTCAAGAGAGCTGTGCACCTCATAGCTGCAAGACATGGCTGAGAGCATCAACCAGCTTTACCAGTTTGAGCAGTAACACAACCTCCTAAGGTAAGATAACCTTCTGAAGGCATTTGTGATAATTAAACTTGATTGTATGATTCAATTAAAAATCAAATAAGATTAAGAAAAGCAAACACTGGATGTGTGCATGAGGGTGTTTAAAGCTTGGAAGCTGTTTCTATTTCTATTATAGCGAACTATATAGTTTTGTCCTGGCTTTCTGCAAAAGAGACTTGTCTTGAAGTACCCCCAGGATCTGTTTCTTTGAGCCTTATAAGCCTCCCTTGTATTTGCCTTCCATTAACATTATTTCTAAGATTCTTTTCATGTTTCATGCATTTTTTTCATTAATAAAATAGGTTTGACCATAACATAGCTTCCATGTTCATATATGATAACCAAACTTCTGAGACATGTAGAAAGCTGATTTACTACATTGGTAATATCCAGAATGTAAGAATATTCCATGTCTGAACTCAAACTCTCTCCCACATCAGAAGCAATGCAAGATGAAAAAATAGGTTCCTGTAGACAGAACTGTTAGTAGAATTTCATCCATCCTGAGACAGGGATTTAGTTAAAGACTGTATATATACTCAGCTCTGGGAACAGTGAGTGTCTAGACATGGTAGATGCTTGATAAATATTTGTGGAAAGAATCATGACTGACAGTCTGCTCTACCTAGTGTTTAGGAAAAAGCTGATTTCTTCTCACCCTAGCCTTTCAAGTGGAGTTTTTGGAAGGGCTCTACATTTAGGAGACACAAAGGACTAAATGGTGGCTGACTCATACCCAATGTAAAGAAGATGGTGAGCTGGGATCCACTTCTGCTCTGTATAGCCAGTGAGCCAAAGAGAAGACAGTTGCTCCAATGTTTGGAGCTATGGACATGCTGTTACCTTGAATCTACCTATATCTCTGGGTTGTGTGTCAAGGAGTGCCTACTTAGGTATGTAATCTCACTCAAATGTGTCACAGAGGAAAAAATGTGGTCTGCTGTCCAACTCCTCGACACAGCCAGTAAGGTTCAGCAGAAAGAGCTGGAAACGAACTTCCCAATGGCCACAGACTAAGAAATCCCTTAGTCTTAAGAGCCATCCATAATTGCAATGCATGTACAGGTCAAGGGAGCCATGGAAAAGTTGAGAACCTCCAAAGAGCTGGACAATGCTAGATAGAGTCAGCTTTCAGGAAAGCGTAGGGTAAAACAGCTCAAAGTCCTCATCAGGCCCAGCCAGGACAAATGTAGCTGACAAGAAAGGGCTACCACACATTCTTACTTTCCTTGTCA
This sequence comes from Peromyscus aztecus, assembly GCA_902168405.1. NCBI lineage: Eukaryota > Metazoa > Chordata > Mammalia > Rodentia > Cricetidae > Peromyscus > Peromyscus aztecus. The sequence continues at coordinate 5,162 of CABHPQ010171964.1, read as the reverse complement.
CCCTACTTTTACCCACAATAGGATCTGGCTGTAGGAAGAGGTGAGCCGTGGGGGAAATGGAAAAGATAAAAGCATTAAGATCATCCCCATATGTCCCAAGCAAACTCTCTTCACACTGAGGTTGGGGGCAGGAAGAATTTGGTTTGGAGACAATTTATGATTATTGTCAGACACTGAACACTTGAATGACTGAACTAAAACTTTAATAAAAATGGGCAGTTGGCCAAGAATGGGCCACGAAGCTTTAAGACCAGTAAACGTCACCTAGGGTAGAAAACACTAGCTACCGCCACATCTCAGCATAATCCATGTACATAACCCAGCATCATTTTTGCACTACATATGAGCTGTGTTCATTAAGAATGCTTTTTGAAAAGACAGATAAGTTATCTGGAGTTTTGTGGGAGGAAAATACTTTTTTTTTTTCTTATTCACCCCTGGTTTAATGGCTGAGATTCCTGTAAAACAAAATAAATAAGCAAGAAAAAGATACAAATTCATGTAGTACAAATTGTGCAGGATACATGAGGCTTTCTGAATAAAGACAATTAACCACAGAAAATAATATTCTCAATGTTTGCTTCTGATAGAAAACTGGAGAGGGATGATAAAAATAATGATTTGGCAAAAGGGTAGTCTGACATTAATAAATTGGAGGAATTAATCATGGCCTGTTCATACTGTTCTGTGTGCTCCTGTGTCTTAAGAGACTCCCTCCCTCCAAGTCAAGAGATGGTATTGTTCTCACAAGGGTCATGTGACCTGAGTTACAAGAAGGTCCTAGGATTCTTTTACAATTTGTTTCAAGAAAGAAGACAAAAGACAGGGAGGAAGAGGTGCCAAGCAGACATCTCTGCTTCTGCTGTTTGCTCTCATGCCGAGGTGCCATGTTGTAGGTTAGGGTGTCCTCACCCCTTTAGTATCTATTGACACCTGCACAGACTGTCTTACACTCACTGAGGAGGGAAGAGATGCTCCGAGATTGGGTACAGGCTACTGTAAGTTAATAGCAGGCCCCCAGGGTGGTGTCAGTGGTGTGCTGAAGACTTTGAACTAGAATTCCAAGAGTTTCAAAGCCCCAAGTGCTAACCAAGAAGAATACGCAACAGATAGAACGTGTAGCTTATAAAGATGAATATATTTACTGTACAGGCCTTCACAGAGAAGAAGGAATCCCACCCCCTACTTTAAACAGCACAAGGTTCATAAGAGGAGTCTGGGGTTCAAGGAGATGAATAATCCTCAAACAAACATTCCTTGACCAACATAGCATGAGGGGATAGGATGAGACCTAAAGAAATCGTATTTATGGAGAAGGACCAGGCTGAAGGAGAGTGAGAGGAATCTTTAACAGAGCTCAATTTGGTCTTCATGTTTCTGCCCCTAAAAAATGGGTGGAGAAAGGATGCGGTGGGACAAGGATGCTCAGCCTGACCTTCTGAGATTGATGGCATGAAGGAACATAGCCACACTTCTTCAAAATTACTTTTTGATTCTGCTGACAGAAAGAAAATACCAGGAGTGGAGGGTCATTGAGTAAGTATGACATTTCCTAGGCTTCTATCTGTGCTCTGTCAGATAAAGAGAGCCTACGCCAAAAGCCTGGTTCCATGCTTCAAAAAGAATGCATTTACAAATCATAACTAAAAGTGATAACAAAAGCCTAAACTCATTCTCATTCCATGGCTTTTAGCCAGGAGCAACTTGGCCGACTTCTACCCAACTCCTACCTGCTAGGGATATTTAGCAATGTTTGTTGTTTGTGGACATTTTTTAATTTTGCTGTTACTACATTTAGTAGGGTGGGGCTTCTGATGTGTAGAAGCTAAAGATGCCGATGAGCATTGTATGACAAAAGCACGCACACATACACACACACACACACACACACACACATCACATCACATCAAGGACATCAGCATTATCAGGGTAGAGGTACACCATCCTAAGTAATAGTGAATCTCTCTAAAGATATGACTATAGCAGAACTGAGCAACTTTAAATGCCACAAAGAGGCAGGGGAGGTGGCTTGGTGGATTAAAATGCTTGTTGTACAAGTGTGAGGGCCATCATTAGACTCTCCCAGGACCCATATAAAAGCCAGGCAGGCATGGAACCTCCTGTAATTCCACTGCTTGGAAAGGGATCCCCAGCGCAAACTGGCTAGCTGGATGCGTGGGAATTGTCAAGCTTCAGGCTCAGGAGAGACCTTGTTTAGTAAATACAATGAGCAAAAAGGATGACATCAGCATGAACACATTTACACATGCACATGCCCACACACTTGATCATCCATATACACTAGAATGCACACTGTATGTGCATGCAAAAAGTGCCACTAGAAACTAAAGAAAGATAATCGAAAAGTTTCAGAAGTTTCAACAAAGTGTCAGTAAGAATTTAAACACTAGAGGCTTTTGTTGGCTTTTTATTTTTTGACTTGAAGGAAGCAGAGGGTTTAGGGAAAAGGGCAGTGTCTAAAACTAACTGGGCTGGCTATGCACAACACAAAGACATATGTCTAAAGTAAAAGTTAATTTAAAGCGGAATAAATATATTGCATATGGACCAACAATATGGCTCAGCATGTAAAGTCACATGCCACCTAACCTGACAACCTGAGTCCAACCTCCATGACACACATGGTGAAAGGAGGGAACAGACACAAGTTGTCCTCAGCCTTCCACGGATGCACTATAGCATGTGTGCACCCCCAGCAAAACACACACACACACACACACACACACACACACACACACACACACACTAAACACATGTAATGAAAGCGATATAATTCAGTGTGGTGCAGTGGGAAGAGGCCAGGCATCTCAGACAGATGAAGCCAGGGCCTTTCAGTCTCTTGTTTTCCTCAACGCTCTGTGCAAAGGTTTCCCACCGACTTCAAAGGATAGCTCGGGTTTTTGCTTTGGAAGCTAAAAGTTAGATTTTGAAAATTACAACCCTCAGTGAATTAGATTTTAAATCTCCTCGAATGTAGAGATGTGCTTATTCAATTTGTGCTAAAACTCATGTACTAAACAGAAGCAAACATTTTGATGGTAGTTCGGGGAATGAAGTTTGTATTTCTAAGAGGTGATGCTGAAAACAGATTGACTAGCAAAATGCAGATCAAGAACTAAAAAAAAAAAAAAAAAATAGAGCAAAGAAGAATAAATAGTCAATCCATGTGGAGGACAACTTTTTTTTTACATTTAAATAAACATTTGTAATAATTGTATTAATGATTTGAGAATTCCATACTCTGTATTCCATGATTGCTCCAATCCTCCCCTCCTCAACTTCTAGATCCACTGCACCTCTCTCTACCCCTACAACTTCATGTGCTTTTTCTGTGACATCACTTACGACCCAGGCCATTACCCTTGTTGCCTGCAGTGCCTGTACTGGAATGGCTTTGGTGTGCTCTTCCCGGCTTGTTACTTCTGCTCCAGTTTGGTGATTCTCAGCTGTGTGTTCAGCATGTGAGATGGTGTCCAAATGCCTGCCTTTGGTGTCACTGTCTCCATGGTGGATAACCCAGAGCCAGGCAGGTCTAAGTGTGGAATGGAAGAGGACAGGGCAGTGGCCGAGCCTGGCATCAACATCTAAAGGTGTTCAGTCCAGGGCCCATCACCAGGACACCTGACTCAGCATTATTGTGCTAGAAGCCAGGACCAGAGCCGGCTCGTCTCTAGAGGCACAGGAGGGGCTGAAGTAGTTTTTTGCCAGCATTGGCATTTTCAGTGTCTGGTACATCCCTGCAGACCAGCTTTCTCCAGTACTGCTCAGTGTGAAGTTTCTTGGGGAGAAGCTAAATTGGGGGGGGGGGGTTAAGTTGCAGTATTATGAGGTTCTCAACTCTGATAGCATTTCTATCAGTTTATGACCACCTCCCTCTTATGCTCCAGAACCACAGGTTGTATTATACAACTGGCATGGCCACCAGCTTTCTAATACCCTATGGATTCACATAGATGGCCCTATTTTATTTATAATGGGGTTTGAGAATGGAAAGTAATAATTGTACTTTTCATTTCCTAAACTGATTTGAAACCTCTTTATCTATTAAGATTAGTAAGGTTCAAAATTAGATTCAACTTACCCTACAATATGGATAAATTACCATGCCTCTGTTTCCTCATTTTAAATATGTATATATGCATGCATATTGCCATGCATAGAACATGTATAAGATACTCTACAAACTCCAGATATAATTATTTTGTCATGTATATTGTAAAATTTTATATCTTGTAAAAGAGACCTTTTATGTGTGGTCCAATATGTTTATGTGAATGTGACTATAGGAATGTATTTATCTTTATGCCTTCTAATAATAAAGCTAGCACGTACACACGGTATTAACCACATACCTTGGAAGCACTGCACATATATTAACCCATAGTTCAGAAGGAGAAAGAACAGAGGAAATTAGAAAGTATTTTTAAGCAATAATGAAACACAACACAATAAACTTAGGGTGTGCGTTTTTGCCATTATGTTTCCTAATTAGCTATTGCTAGTTCTTAAAAATATTTTTGTTTCTGGCCATTTATTTTGGATTTAGTTAGTACAGAACAATGCCTCAGGCAGAGGGCTTATGAGATATTTTCATATTATTCTAAGGAGTGGAAACAAGGCACAGGGCAGGGAGGCAGAGAGGCGGTCTTCTGAGGATGTGCTACTGAGAGGGATACAGTGAAGTCACACACTCAATGCTTGAGGCCACTCTGAGGGGATATGAGCTCCACTTCAGGGTGGCATCAGTGGGGACAGGGATGAAGAGGAAATTCTTTATTGTCTGTCTTCTTCCTTATCTCTGGGACATCAGGGTCTTAATTCTCTGCCTTGGCAGAGATCCAACTCAATCAGCTTGCTTCTCTCCAGGAACTTTCAATTGCTTCTGTGATTGTTCTAAAAGGCATTGGAAACCACACTGAGGTCATAAAAGCTCATCTTTGTGTTTAGTTTTATTAATAAGTTTTCGGTGGTATTTGTGATATTTTATTATCATATATACATACATATGCACATATGTGAATATATAAATACAGGTATATGTTTGTTCCTGTTTTGTAGTGTATAACTCCTAAAACAACCAGAATTTCCAAAGTGATAAGTGCCTTTCTATGCTAATGAGCTGTGTGATGGCTGGAGCCTAA
>CABHPQ010171963.1:24282-40592 GCA_902168405.1 Peromyscus aztecus | reverse complement strand
CAAATGTAAACTTGGGTTGGATTAGCAAGGCTTGAGAAGCCTTAACTACGGATCAAGAGGGTTTGGCTGTTGTTATTTGCTAAGTAGAGTTTGGGATTTGTTCCTGCTTGCCAAGCACTTCATATAAATAGTTGGCTTAATAAAAAAGGCTTGAGAAAGAGTCTTACTTTGAAAAGGAGATTATGATTAAAATTCTTAGAATGGTGGCTCAGTGGGATAAATATTATTATGGAATACATAATTTGGAGAAATAATTTACTTTAAAAGTCAGCTCCCCTAATTAAGTTCCGAATTCATGCACTGAGATCTGGTTTAATTAGTAATTCTGTAGACACACACAATGTTCACATAGAAGTTACGGAAGAAGAGGCTTCCTGAGCACCTGAGCCACCAGTCACTTTCGCCCAAAGCTGGCAAGGAAGGAGAGAGACACTATCGGATAACGAGGGCTTAAGAGAGGCCTGGAGAGTGCTGGCGTTGTTCAAAAGGATATCTTATCTACTGATGTGGGAATCTGCCCACTAATGCCTGTAAAGCAATTTTTAAATAGGGAAAGAAATGAGTTCTACATTCCTCATTTTTTTTGAATAAGCTGGATCAAAAGCAGATTAAACATGATCTTATACCCACAGTCACTCCTGTGGATCATAAAGCCTAAGGTACAGGCCTAGGCAGGGCTTGAGTTCCCTGAGTCCTTTAGACTTCATTTGTGTACATCTGATTGAGTGGTGAATATCTGAAGTGAACATTGTCATGTTCCCCCATCTCCTTTGCCCTTGGCATACAGGTTTGGGTTATATTTTATATCTGGTGTGTGTGTGTGCGTACACATATATGTATGTGCAGACATGTGCACATGCATGTAGCGGCCCGGTCAACCTCGGGTGTCACCCTTCAGGTGCTGTCCACTTTGTTTTTTGAGACAGAGTCTCACCGGTTTGAAAATTTGCTGGCTGGCCAGAGAGCTCCAGGAATCTACCTGTCTCAGATCTAAAGTTGGGTCAGGGCTGAGGGCAGAATTCACTAGAGAATCTGATTCTTTTTTTTTTTTTTTCTGTAGAAGTCTGTCCAGATGCCTTATATCTGAGGCCACACTGCAGGAAAGGGGGGTGCCTCATCCTCCCGTGAGTGCAGCTTGTTCACTGGTTACCACCATGCCCTGCAGCTCTGCCCAGGTGTGGTCACCTAGGCGGTGGCCCTGTCTCCTCTCTGGGCCAAGGATAGGCAGAGGCTGAAACTCTAGTGCCTGCCTCTAATGTCCTTGTCAACAGGGCCGCCTATGCAGACTAGTTATGCTATCCCTGGAATTCATCTCGGGGATGACCGCACACAGCTCCTGCAGAGAGCCATGTCCCAGCATTGGCATTGAGTGGAGCCGGGCAGACATGGGTTCTGGCCTCTGCTCTTTGGGCTGCAGTGCTCAGGGGAGGCTTGGAGACTGATGGGAAGTAGAAGCAGCAATGGTGGTGAGTTCCTGGCCCTTTCCCGAAGCTACAGCAATGCTTTCCAGAAAACCAGTTGCACTGCCAGTAACCCAACTGCTGCTCTGGGCCTTGGGAAGTGTGTGTCTCATATCAACCCACTCTCTGCCTTCGTACCCAAGCCTCACAAAATCGGCTCAAGAGGTCTGTAACAGCCGTCCTGCCCAGGTGCAGACGCCCACGTGACACAAAGGGCTCTCGCTCTCAAGGACTTCGCTTGATTTCCACCAAGCGTCCCAGCCACCCCATACATTGGTTTGTGAACTGCTTTTTCCATTTGCTTGATTAACACCGAGCTTATGATGGAGGTGGTGGGTTACTGGGCTGGAGGAAGGACCACACTGGGATCCTGACTTATACTTTCCTGTTACTGTGAAGACAGCAACTCCCAGATTCAGAGAAGACAGCTAGGGATCGAATGCCTGCTGCTCTTGCAGAGGACTCGAGTTTGGTTCCTCCCACCCACATCAAGGAGCTAACAACCGCCTGTAACTAGCCGCTGGAGATCTTACACCCTCTTCTGGCTTCCAGAACCACCTACTCACGTGTAGCACACACACACACACACACACACACAAACTAAAATAATTAAAAAACACAGGAAATCTACAGCAAGTTAATTTGTCTTTGGCAAATTTTATGCAGATCTTCCTCAGAGTACTAATTTCAAAGTGAAAAAAAAAAGTAGAATTAATTGTACTGACAAACACTTTGCTTGGGTCTGTTTGTAACAGCATATTGCATTTATGCATATACTCTGCAGAATTCCTTTTTCATAATACATTTTGAGAAGTTTAAACATTTACTCTTGGAATCATTGACTGTCTATTGCGTGCCCATCAGCACCGAACCCTTTGCCAGGCCCTGAGAAAGGGGAGAGGGATACTTCGTTTGTGCCTCTACTTCCGAGACTAGCATCGTATGTTTCTCAGTCGCCAGAGTGAGCACTTCTCCTCAGACCTTCCTACTGAAAGGGCACATTCATGAACAGACTGGATATGCGTGTTTCCATCACCGACACTGTCCCATTGAGGGTTGTAAGCGTCGTTATAAGCACACACCATTCACTCAAGGAAACGGGGAGTAGAGACATAAAGTGGGAGAATTGCCTTTCATGCTGCTGAAAAATCCAGTTGAAATCAAAATCCCTGTCTTCACTTCCATTCTCATGTAATGCACTTTAGAAGGAAGTAGTTGCTTCTTTTTTTGGTTTTCAAGCTTAGCATGCATGTTTTCATCTGACACTTGAACAGTCTAAAACACTATAAAGGAATTTTTTCCTTTTTTTTTTTTAAAGAGATTTTCTATTCATTTTACATACCAACCACAGATCCCCCTGTCCTCCCTCCTTCCATTCCCCAGCCCTCCTCCACAACCCACCCCTCGTTGCCATCTCCTCCAAGGCAAGGTCTTCCATGGGGAGTCAACACAGTACACTCAGTTGAGGCAGGTCCAAGCCCCTCCTCCCTGCACCAAGGCTGAGCAAAGTGTCCCACCATAGGTGCTAGGCTCCAAAAAGCTGGCTCATGTACTAGGGATGAGTCCCATTCCCACTGCCTGGGAACTAAACAACTGTCTCGCTTATCCAGAGGGCCTAATCAGTACCATGGGGACTCCTCAGCTATTGGTTCACAGTTCATGTGTCTCCACTAGTTTGGCTAGTTGTCTCTGTACTTTTTCCAGTCATGGTCTTGATATCTCTTGCTCATAGAATCCCTCCTTTCTCTTGTCAATTGGACTCCTGGAGCTCTGCCTGGGACCCAGCCATGGATCTCTGCATCTGCTTCCATCAGTCACTGGATGAGGGTTCTATGATGACAGTTAGGGTATTTAGTCATCTGATCACCAGTTCAGTAATGTGGCAGGATACAAGATTAACTCAAAAAAAAAATCAGTAGCCCTCCTATGTACAAATGATAAATGGGATGAGAAAGAAATCAGAGAAACATCACCCTTTACAATAGCCACAAATAATATAAAATACCTTGGGGTAACTCTAACTGAGTGAAGGACCTGTATGACAGGAACTTTAAGTCTCTGAAGAAAGAAATTGAAGACGATATCAGAAAATGGAAAGATTTCCTTTATAAAGCAATGTTTAAGCTTCATTATTTCAAGTAAATAGTCTCATGAAACAGACCTGCAGAGGAAGAATCTGACCCATTTAAACATGCGTGACCAGGAGCCTCACCTAAGTTGTCATACTTTATTAACTTTTATAAAAAAATTTGTTTTTATTTTACATGTATGTGTGAACACTTACATGCATGTATGTGAACCACATTACAAGCCAAGTGTCTACAGAGGCAGAAGAGGGTATTGGATCCCTTGGACCTGGGGTTACAGGGGATTGTGAGTCAATGTGTGGGTGTAGGGAACGGAACTTGGCAGCAAAGGCTCTTAACCACTGAGCAATCCCTTCGCCCCTGCCTCACCATTTCTGTCGAGTTGTGTGACTACCCAATAATATAGTCAAAAACACATTTTAGAACTGTGGTTGTTTTTTACTTGCCTAAATCCTTCCTAGGTAAATACACTTAGCAAGCTATGTTTTGAAGTCAAAGAAATTCTGAAACTTATACACTCTTTGTTTCTGGGGTTGTTGTTTGGTTGGTTGCCTGTGGCATTAGGGATTGAACCCAGGGCCTTGTGCATACCAGATGCGTGCTCTACCAATGAGCTGCATCCTTCCAAGCCTTACTGTTGGATAGTCTTTGTGAGCAACACCCTCTTCCAGTTTACTCCAAAAGCGATACTTTGAGCAACTTTTCAAAATGTTCAGAAATCTGTTTTTGCACAAATGTGAGGAAGAAGAAAATATTAAGAAAGATTATCTGAGCCACCAGAGGTGTGTTTCTATGGTGACTCTAAAGCCAATCACGTTGACAGTGAAAATTGGCCAGCACATGATTAGAGTTCAGAAGCCCATACATTTGTCCCTACCTTTCTTTCTTTGCTCTGGGATCATCAGTGTCACTATTTTCCTAATTGCAGATTTAATTAGGAACTTAATTTTTTAATTAAATCTTTTTCTAATTACAGATTTCTGGGGAAAGGCCAGAGCTTGCTGAACCCCATAGGCCACTGCACCTAGGTGACTGCTACACCCAGAGAAAGAAAATGAGTTAAACACATAGCAGAGTACACATCTTATGCTCATGGCATTCACAGCACGTGCTGCGCCCTTGAAAGAAGAAAATCAATGATCAAAATAAGTTTAAAGAGAACTTAGAAATCTCTGACGCTGTCCCTTCCAGAGAGCAAAATTACACTGAACCCCCTGGGACTGTTTCAAAGTGAGTTGTTTGTCTTTACTTGTTTTCTGCTGTACATTAGCCCAAAATTTGTTGAGTCTTAATCTCAGAGTCTTTTGTACCCCAGTTGTATTCGAGAAGGACCATTTGCTCATTCATTCACTGGGCTGCACAGCACAGCTCACCCATACCTAACCCTTTCCCAGTCAGCCTTACACTTTGGGTTGGTTCCTTGTATTGCCACGGTAGACTGACGCATACCTCTTCAAGTGTCACAGGCAGTGAGAAAGTACAATGGGGAACCAGCTTGCTCTCCTTGATACATGTCACATAAATATGAAAATAGATTTTATAAGGATTACTGCCAAGAGGGAGAATGGAAGGATGACTCGAGGAATCTCAGCAGAGTTCTTTAGAGCATCAACTCCACCCTCAGTCACTGAGAATTCAACAGAGGTAAGAGGGCTCCCTCATGAAGAGGCACAAGAGTAACTCAGATCCTACTGTGTCCACACCAAAGCAAAGTCTAAAGCGTATTCATCAACATGAACATGTTTCCAGTTTTTATATCTATGGCTCATCCAAGCTCCTGGGAGTTCTAGCTCACACGTTCACTTCCCTGCTGGCCCTGTGTGCACAAACTTGGATCTAAGGGGTCCAAGTTTCCAAAGACGTTTTAATAACTCACTCAGGCTTTGATTGTTTTAGGACGTGAGGGTGGAGCACCTGACTACTAACATACGAGTTGGACTCACAGCTTGTCAATTGGTGTCAACAGTGAGTTTTATAGCACTTGGTCTCCAAGAAACACCTGATGCTCCTAGAAATATATACCATGTGTGTACACATGTATACACATATGTGTGCATGTACACTCACATGAGTGCACATGCATAGAGAAGTCAGAAGACAACATTGGGTGTCTCCCTCAATTGCTCTCCATCTTATTGCTTTGAGACAGAGAGACTCTAACCAAGCGGTTCTCAACTTGTGAGTTGCGAACCCACTGGGGTTGCATATTGGATATTTATGTAACAGTAGCAAAATTACAGACATGAAGTAGCAACAAAATAATTTTATGGGTGGGGATCACTACAACATGAAAAACTGTATTAGAGGGTCATAGCATTTGGAAGGTTGAGAACCACTGCTCCAACTGAACCTGGAGTTCACCGATTAGGCTAGACTGCCAGCAGCTGTAAGGATGGACTTGTCTCTTGCCCCAGATCTTGGGTTATAGTCACACCACCATGTCTGACTTTTTCCATGGTGCTTTGGATCTGAACTCATAGCCTCACGCTGTGCAGCAAGCACTGTTCATGTGTCCACCATCTCCCCAGTTCAGTATCACGTTAGTGAAACACTTTAAAGCATTTTTATAAACGGAAATAAAAAGAAGCCACGAAAGGTTTTGAGCAGGAAATCCCTGTGAAATACAAGGCATTTGCCTGTACCGAAATGTCTATTGTCCCTTCACCCACCACACCCTTTCTCCAAGAGCCAGTCCTGCAACCCAGGCTTGGCTGGGGAGACTAAGAAGAGCTGATCACACAGAGTCACAGTACCATCATCAAGAAGGCCTCTATGACACCGACTGAAAATCAACACATCATATTTTAACAGGGATGTTGAAATGAATATTAAATATTCATGTAATTTTGGGCCAAAATCCTCAGCATCCAGAATCACATGTGATTTTACTGTTGAAAACCCCTGTGACTTTGCCAAGAAGGAGGTACTAGGCTTTGGTGATGCCCCTGCATGGGTTAAACAGCAGCAACAGTCATGTGGAACACTGTGACCGAACACTTCCTTAATCCAGGCTGACTGTTGGTTTGATTTCATTTTTGCCCAGTACTATGTTTAAAGAATTTGGATGTGAGGAATTAAGTGTGTTCTCTTTCCAAGTCTGCTGATAAAGTTCCCCGGGGGCTGTATTGATTTACAGAAGCCAACACGGAGCGATCACACTACGTGGTTTCTGTAACCACCTACTCAATGTTTTACAACCGGCAACATTCCTAGCAGCCAACACTTTCATGTCCACTGTACTCAGGGACTTTTTAAAGGTGTTTGACGTGAACTCACTTAGTTCGCACAACCAGCCCATGCAAATGACGTGGTTGTTATCTCCGTTTTACAGACAAGACTGTCCACGTCCACATGAGCAGAAAATAAACTGCTGGGCATTTTACTAGGAATCCTGAGCCCAGAACCTAGCAAGCAGGAATGTCCTCCCAGAGGCCATTGTGATGGAGGCCATCCTCCTCTTGATGGAGGCTACAGTTCCAATACGATTGTAAACATCAGGCTGGAATACTGGCTCACTCGGAAGACTGCTTGCCTAGTATTCACAAATTCCTGGGTTTCATTCCTCAACACCACATAAACTGGGTACAGTGGCGTATTCTGAAATCACAGCACTTGAGAGATGGAGGCAGGAAAGTCAGGAGTTCAAGGTCAGCATTGACTATCCAAGTGAGTTGGAGGCCAGCCTGGGCTAACTGAAGCCCTGTCCCCAAATCAAATATCTATTTACCACGTGTCCTTTAGCACTTCTCTTCAATTTTCCAATGTCTTGCTTCAGTCTGATCACGTTGAAGTCTGTGTGTCGTGTGAATGCATCCTTTCTCAGTTCTCTTCTTGGAAGCTCTCTGAATATATGATTTCCTTCATAATTCAAGGAGACACTCTATTCTGACACCTATTTCTAATCTGGCCTCAATTTGGAAAATAATGTTCCCACATGTCACTTTGGTTTTGTTCTGACTTAGGTGTTTGTTGTTATTATTGTTTTAAGTCTCATGTGGTCCCGGCTGGCCACAGACTCGCTGTTAGCTGGAGCTAATGTTGGCCTTCTCCTCCCGCCTCACCTCCCAAGTGCTGGGAATCCAGGTGTGTACCACCATAGGAATCTTTCATCTCATAGATCTCTTTTTTTCCTGAACTGAATATATTTAAATTTTATTTTTCCATTAAATCAGGACACATAGGTAACTAGACTACAAAATAGCTCTGCATTTAGATGTTAATATCAGTTCTAGTTTATTTATTTATTTGTTTTTATTTTTCCAGACAGAGTTTCTGCAGTCCTGGCTGTCCTGGAACTCACTCTGTGAACCAGGCTGGCCTTGAGTTCAGAGACTTGCCTGCCTCTGCCTCCTGAGATGAGATGGGATCTCATCCTCCTGGGATGAGAGGCATGCACCACCACCTCATTGCATGGTATTAATAGTGTTAGGTTCTATATTCTTTTTGACATTTTAATCCAGATGCAAAGCATGCTCATAAATATGCATTTCCAGTGCTGTTTATACTAGTACTTGGCAGCAGAGACCCAAGTGTTCTTCTGTGTAGGAGTGTTTTGTATTTTAAAATAATTAAAATTCACATTTTTTATGGACTGTTTTAGAAAAAAAGAAAAGAAAAAAATCATAAGCCTCCTGTACTCCACTCATCACTTGATAAAGACTTTGACACTGAACTGTCAGAGGGAGCCTCCAGGTTCCCTCTGCATGGCACTTTTTTTCTGGAGAAATGCCAACAAGCTTCCTGATGGCCTTCTACTGTGATGCACACACTAGAAATTGCCACCATGGAGACATCATGGACCACAGATGCCAACCCTAATCAGAGAAGGAACCTGTTGGCCAGGTGTGGTTTATTCTCCAGTTTCGGCAGCCATGGTACTTGTTCTGTAGCAGAATCTTAAAAGTTCTTATTAATAATATCAAACCTGGGAGCCAGGTATTGGGGTGAATACTGGAAAATCAGAGAAGCAGAACAAGCCACAGATACCTCACCTCACCAGTTCCTCAGCTGATCCTCTTTCCTCAGACTGGAAGCCTCTGAGTCCTCATATCCTAATGGATCTCAGCTGAACTGGTTCTCGAAAGCCTAAAGCTTAACCAGCTAAAAGCTTCTAGTTTCTGGTCTTCATGCCTTATATACCTTTTGGCTTTCTGCCATTACTCCCTGGGATTAAAGGCTCGCTTTCTGGAATTAAAGGCGTAAATCACCATGCTTGGCTGTATCCTTGAACACACAGAGATCCAGGTAGATCTCTGCCTCTGGAATGCTAGGATTAAAGCCTGTGCTACCACTGCCTATCCTCTATTTTAAATATTGTGGCTGTTCTGTTTTCTGACCCCAGATAAATTTATTAGCATGCACAATATTTCAGGGAACACAATACCACCACATTGTTCTCTGCATAACACCACAGTGCATAACAGTTTCAGACAGAATTCAGATCTTTAGTCTGTCCAGGGTTTCCTTAATGATGAGGACACTTTTCTGTGTGCATGAACTAAAGCTAGGATAGCTAAAGTATTCACAATTAGAGTAAAGCAATCTGAATAAGAGTGCATAATAGGCTGGGCCGTGGTGGCACATGTCTTTAATCCCAGCACTTGGGAGGCAGAGACAAGTGGATCTTTGATGCCAGCCTGAAAAGTGAGATCTAGGACAGCCAGAGCTACACAGAGAAATCCTATCTCAAAAAAAACAAAAACAAAAACAAAACAGAAAACAAAAACAAAAAGCAAAAAAAAGAATGCATAATAAATAAATTATAAAAGTGGTTATTCTTAAAAATTGTTTATAAGCCAGTGTAACAAATCAATCAAATAAACGCTAAGGATTTCTTCTTATACTTATAATAGGTTTTAAGCTTTAAACTACTCAGTAGAGTAGAGGGGAAGACCTAGAAATGGATGAAGGTGTCTACTGCAGTGAAAAGCTGCAGAGTGGTGTTAAGGGATCCAGGGTGAGGCGAAAGTAAGAAGCAGTGTCTGGTGAAATCGCTGCAGAAAGTACGTGGACCTAACTTTGCAAAAGTCACAAAAAGACCACTATGGTCTCCAGTCTATCCACTATAGCTCCCCAGAGGTGGTAAACAGTGATCCAGTTCTTGACACATACAGGATTTCAGTCACACCAAATGAAAGTGGGATTTTTGAATAAGCAGATTTTGGTGTGGGAAGATAATTTTATGAAACAGGAAAGCACAATACTTTCCAAGGTAAACATGCTCAGTATTTATGAGCAGCAGTGAGTAAAGCTGGCTTGGAAGGAAGTGAGAAAGGTGGGAGATGGAGTTGGGAAGTCAAGATCTCGGTGTGGGGAGAGGATGTGAAGCGAAGGCCAATGTGCACGCACTTCCTAAGAAGTGTCAGCAGACGTCCTGTTCTCTGATGGGTCAAAGACAAATCAGCTAACAGGTCTCTGGAGAGAGTTCAGTAGACATGGTTAGAAGAAGAACAGGCAGGCATGTTTTCTATGCACACTGTTCATCAGGAGAGAGTGGCTTATTCAACCCATTTTGTGACAGGTCTTTTTAACTCCCCATCAAAACATAAGTTCTGGAAATCATGATGCATGTAGCTTTATATATATATATATTTTTTTTTCTGAAATCTCCCACACAGTGTTTTTTCCAGTAAACAGATAACTTTATGATATAAGTTGGAAATATTGGGGGATAAACTTAAGTAAAAGCTGGAGGATTAAATTGATTAAATTGTTGATTTAAGTTGTTTATCATAATGATGAAAGGAAGAGTTGAAGGTGTGGCGTGAGTTCCTAAGCAGGAACAGACATCTGCAGAGACAAAAGGATGGAGATTTAGGCAGCTTTGGAGCAAGAGGAGGAAAAGAAGGTGGCTGTGATTGGAACAGAAATATCAGCGGTGGAAGCAGGAAGCCGGAACGGCTCATCACCACATTCACAAGATTGTTTAAAGGGGTGACTGTCCAGGACCAGGGCAAGAAGAAGCTGTTTCAGAGGAAGAGATGACAGGAGACAGTTCTGCAGATGAAATTGGTGTTGAGAAGTCTGGCCATCCATGATCAGGCAAGGTGCGGGGACAGTGGGTCTGCATATTGGGTGGCACAGGTTCATCTGAGGGTCGGGGTGTTGGGTGGCACACACTCATCTGCATAGGCTCTCAGATGCTCTTATGCTTAGAGCTTTCTCCCCCAAGTCGCCATTTTGTTGTGACACCCAGGATGGGGACCACAGGTAGTACCAGCTTAGGATTAATCCTGTTCTCTCCTAATTTTACTCCCTCGTCACTTAAAATAATGATAATAAATGAAAGCATCCAACCATTTTTCCTTTCTATTTGTTTTGCTTGTGTATGTGCATGGGTGCACTGTATGAGCATGTGTGTGTGTGTGTGTGTGTGTGTGTGTGTGTGTGTGTGCAGGATAAGCTACCAGGTGAGACTTGATAATGTGTTAAACTACTGATCCATCTCCCCTTTTATATGGCACATTGTGGGTAAATATGGCTGACTAAAGCAAACGTGTCACTTGGGAAAGGATGAGAACGGTATCCCAGCACAGCTGCCCACAGTTCCTCCAGCTGTTGGAGTGGTCAGTAACTGACTCCTATGTCAGTTGTCTTGAGCATTTCACTTTGCTTTTGCGGCCTTGTCTGATGACAAAGGCTCTCTGATTGCTTTAATAAAAACAAAGGCGCCTAGCCAAAAACCCTTTATTGTACATTCATATCAGAAATCTTAATTTTATATTCCTGTGACCTGGAAATGAAGCAACAGCTCCGGGAATTGTTACTGTGGCTTGAAAAATTTCAAATGCTGGTGAATAATCACTATAACTCTTGACTGGGTTTGCAAGACTTATTAGACTCTGAACACTTTGTTCAAACAGCTAACATTCAGTTGAATTTGGCTACAATTCTGAGTAACAGGTGTGTAGCCTTGGCATGAGTGACTGTACCTTGCCATCACCTTTGAGCTACTTTATCTCTGTGTGGCCCATTATAATCCTGAGTCTTCACTTGATGGGACACTCTTTACAATGCTAACAAATTAACTGCCAGATCTCCGTGCCTCGGTAAGCCTATACCTCTCCCTGCTTTTGTCCATTCTACAGTTCTACTACAGACCACTGGCTGTCCTTATAATAAGCAGAAATTTATCAGCTCAAACTCCCAGAGCCTGAGAAGTTCAAAAATCAAAGTATTGGCATGTGATTGCTACATTATCACATAGTGGAAAGCGGAAGAGCCAAATAAGTGGGTAGCAGCAGTCTGAGACTTTCATCCTTTTCCTGGGATTTCCTTCCTGTGGTAACAGCATCTGCTGGTTCCTAAGGGCAGACCTATATGGCTGCACCAACCACTGACTTAGTCACTCATTCACTTACTAGTTTGCAGTACTGAGAACACATTGCCTTACACATGCTTGGCAAGCTGTATCCTCAACCCTCTTTTCACTTTTTATTTGGGACAGGGTCTCTCACTAAGTTGCTAAGACTGATTTGAATGCACTCTGTAGCCGAGGTGGGCCTGGAAAGTTCGATCTTCCTGTATTGGCTTCCCCTTAACTGTCATTGAAGACCCAAGCCACCAGGCAAAGCTGCTAATTACCTCTTAAATGTCCTACCTCTTGGTGTCATTCTAAGAAGACTACTGAATCTAACATGTTTTAGGAGGACATATTCTGACCACAGTCACCTCACAGTCACAGGCACTCACTTGATAGAATAGTCTGATTTAGATAGACTTGGTAGAGGAATCAAAGCTTAATGTGGTTTCTTGTCTTTTCACCCAGAGTGTGCCCTGGTCCACATGTATTCTGGGTGAAGTTTCTTCTAGCAATGAGTCAAGCCTGAATCTGTTCCTGCCTTCAGGCACTGTAGACTCAGTCCAATGACACATCCGCAGACCCACCGGTGTCACTTTGGTACAGCTGTCCAGAACCAGGCACATGCCTTCAAAATAGCTGCAAAGGAGGCTGGGAAAGAACAATTCTGTCTAACAAGGAAGACAAAAGGATATTTAGAGGATCATACAAACTCTTGCACAAAATACTATTCAATCAAATGCAGGAACATACGCTACTCAGTTGGGGCTTACCATGGAGGGGCGGGGCAGTAATTCAACAAGAGAAAAATCACGTAATTCTTCTTTTCAACAAAGTTAAGAGCAGCAGCACTCGTATCTCAGATTAAGCAACATTGTTTGGCAGACTTCACCATCTGTGCATGATAAGAAAGTCTTTCCACAAATTAGCAACACAAGGAGGCTTATTCAACAAAAGAAACGAATCTACAAAAATCTCTTCTGTTGTTGTTTAAAAACCACAGCCATCATCACCCTTACTGGTAAAAGATGGCATTCCCTCCCCCTAAGGTTAGGGGAAAGACAGGGCTATCTGTACTTACCACCTACATTTACCCTGTATTGAAAGGCTTACTAAGGAAAGATAGCAGCAATAATAAATGCAGATGGAAGAAATAAAACCATTTATAAGTGATAATTTAGGAACTTGTCATTAAAGATGATGGGATTAGAAAATTCTAAAAAAAAAAAATAGAAAATTTGAAAAAAGCCGTGGGATTTAGAAAATTCTGAAATAACCACGAACAAGGGTTGAGAACTAATGTAGGAGTGTAACGGTCTTGAGGGAAGAGGGCAACACACTGGCCTGCCATAGGGAAAGACGTGTCTTAGAAACCCAGAAAAGCAGTAGTGCAGGAAAGGACATCAAGAAGAGTAAGATTTAGGTGCTGAAGGGTTTCGAGGGGACAGACACAAGAAAGAGGTACTTCTTACAAAACACTGTGATCCGAAGTGTCACAACGTCTGCCACATTGCAGGCAGTGTGGCTCAGCGGGCGGAGCGCCTGCCTAGCATGCGGATGGATGCCCTAGGCTCTACCCCTCCCACTTCTTCAACTGGGTGTGGTGGTACACAGCTGTCGGTCCCAGCTGTAGGGGAGGCAGGAAGATGAGCAGTTCAAAGTCATCTTTGACTAGGTAGTGAGCCCAAGGCCACCCAGGACTATGTGAGGCCCTTTCAAAACAAAGAAGAAAGAGACCACAGACGAGAATGAAGAGGAGGACAAAGGCCGGGAGGGAAACATTCCACCTGGGCTAAAATGGAAGGGAAACAGAGGTCAAAGACAGCCTCAATTATTGTATGGACTTTTCTAGAATGATCTATAAGAGGCAAAAAGATGGTGGGTAATTTAGGAGGAAGAAGCAAAAATGTATCGTTCCTACAAAGGAAGGGAACTCATTAATTCCAAACAGTACTAGTGAACAAAAGAGGCTGTATCTGTGTATCACACAGGTAGGCACTACTGCACTCAATGGCTTTGTTTTCGAAATGAAAAGGTTAGGGTAAAACTTGAGAAGTCCCTGGGTCCCTCCTCCCTCAGCAGGCATGGACCAGCCTGTGTTGCAAACCACGCCACTGACCCTGCACCCATCACCCACTCCTCTCGGCCAACAGTTCCTCACATATTTTCTTGCAAGCAATTCAATACTTCTTCCCACTGATTCATAGAGCTCCCTCTGGCCCACCAAGCAGAGGCCAGACTAGAGAATGGCTTTTACACTGTCTGGCAGTCAGTCGCCTCCCACACTGTCTCAGAGCAATGCTGCCCAGAGAGGAAAAGACAGACTGGACCAGGGCATCGGAAGCAGTGTCCCTAGCCCACAGTTCAGAGGAGGCGAATTCTCAGCACATTTGCCTGTTCGTATCTGGGGTGGGAACAACTGTTAATTGTCTACGGAGTGTAAAAATAGAATTTGGCATGGTGTCGCTGAAGAAATGTGTCTGCAATTACAAAAACACGTGTTCTCTCAGAGGGCAGGCTGTTTGCATTCTTCCTAGTACAGTGATTTCAGCCTTGAGTTTCTCTCCACAGTCCCACTGAGCCCCAACAGAGACAGTGGGAACTTGGATCCCTCATCTCGGTCCAACGGACTGCTCTTCCTGGGTAGAAATTGGTTCTGCTGTGGGAGTTTCTTCCTAGCCCAAGCTGAAAAAAAACAAAAAAACAAAACAAAACAAAAAAAAAACCCCGCACTAGGTTAGGTGGGAGGAGCCAGCTCAACATGAATCACAGCAAATGGCAGGCCCTCTGTCCTAAGGCTGTCCTTCCAATTCCTGTCCTGCCTTCAGAGGGGGCAGCTATGGAAAGAAGAACAGCACTTCTAAGAGACGTGACTCCAGAGAAGGGGCGAACGACTCTGGTAGAGGCACAGAACCCCTTCCCACACCAAAGAGCTCCAGGTTTGGTGAAAAAAACCCTCAAAAATAAGGTGGCTAGTAAGAGAGGAAGACATGGGACATTGAACTCAGGAGAGAGAGGAGAGACGGGAAGGAGGCAGGGGGAGAGAGAGAGAGAGAGAGAGAGAGAGCGAGAGAGAGAGCCTACCTAGGAATCACTGTGCAAGCACTGGCAGGGAAATAAACACGAACCAGTGAAGCATGTTCCCAAGTCCCCAGGGGGAGGAGAGAACAAGGACAGCCACCTCTGTCTCCAGTGCCCTGCTGGGAAGGTGCAGCACACTGCATAACAGCGCCAGATGTTGCTCTCTCCACCTAGCGCTTATGCACACCATTAGACACACATACTTCTGTTCTTAATGCTGCTGAAGTGCTTTTTCTGCTCAATGTCCCGGCACACACAGTGGGTGTATAGGGAAATAGAAACTCAGATTTTCCACTGATCCAGCCATATGCTGTTACGTCTACGCAAAAACAGAAACCACAGCTCTAATTGCTGGTGGGTTTTCAAGACACGAGTGAAGACATCAGAACGAGCCTAGTTATTGTGCACCAAAAAGGAGGCAAGGGACTGGTGCGAAGCTCCAGGGGCAACCACGTCTAACCTGGCTCTGGGGAAAAGAGCGAATAGGAGCTGCCAAGGGGTTTGGGGAAATGAAAGTAATTCCTGCTTCCAAAATGTTATTTTATTGTTTTAGAATCCTATACTATCCCCTACAAAACAAACAAACAACCAGAAACCCTCAAATTATTTCTGAAAATAAAACTAGGAAAGTCTATATAATTCAACTTGAGAAAAGAAAAATCCATAAAATTCAAGATCTGCCGCATTGTTAATCCAATCCAAATACTGCTGCAGTCGGTATAAAGAGAGAGGCTGTCAAAAGACCAGACACAGAAAGCTGTCAATCAACCAGAGGCTTTGAGCTCTGAAAGGGCTCCTGTTTCTTACTGGCCCAGGAAGGTGGACAGAAGGAAAATGAACACAGTAGAATAAAAAGTACACTTTTAATTTAGAAAATATTTTTAAAGCATCAAGTTGGTGTTTCATCCTTAAGCTTCTGAACTGCCACTGGGTTTGATTGAGCCATGTATGTTTGGCTGTGTGTACTAATATGTGCACATATGTATGGGTGGACGTGTATGTGGAGGAGAGAATTCAGCGTAGGGTGTGGGTGTCTTCCTCTATCACTCTTAACCTTATTTTTTTTTTTTTGAGACAGTTTCTTCACTGAACCTGGTACTCTTTCTGTTAGACTGACCAGCCACCAATCCTAGAGATGCCCCTGTCCTGCCTCCTCAGACACCAAGTTTACAGGCATGTGTCGTCTTGTTCCAGCTTTTTATATGGGTGCTGAAGATCTTAAGTCAGGTACTCATGCTTGCGAAGCAGAATCTTTACTCACTGAACCATCTCGCCATTCCTGTGACATGTGTATTTTTAATGTTTTCAGGTTCAAAGAAGGAATGACCATATACCAACAAACACACATACACACACACACACACACACACACACACACACACA
>CABHPQ010171963.1:0-24272 GCA_902168405.1 Peromyscus aztecus | reverse complement strand
TATATGCTTTGAACTGAACAGTTGGGAGCAACACCTGTGCACACATGCGTGTACACACACACACACACACACACACAAGGTGCTGGTTCTCTTTTGCTTTGGGGAGAGCTGCATCGTCCCTTATCAAGGCCTTTCTAGATCCGAGCCGAAGTCTGAGACACACTGAGAACTCTAAGCTAGGAACCCACAGTGTGCCTGGCCCCAAGCAGGACTTGTGCCAGGGAAGGGTTCCAGTGTCCAAGAGTATTAGGTTACTTCACAGGCTGCAGTGTTCACCCAGAATAGCTCAGAGGGTTCAGCTGCCAGGGCGCCAGCATCTCCACTTTGTGTGTGTGGGTCATGTCTGCTAAACACCTCCTCTCACACTGGCGTTTCTCACCAGTATTGCATTGCCTTGCTGTTGCCAGATTTTATGGTCACAGAAAGCATTAGCGGATCAGGCCAAAAAGCACTCTGACTTTGATTTAATACCAAATCGAACAGTGCTTTTCCAACTATTTCTACTATTACAATAATTATTTGGCTTATTTCTGTTTTCATGCTGATTGTAGAAGTTTCCATTTTTTTTTTCCAGAAGAGCAGTGGTGTTTGATAGCGAATAAACATGGCTCAGACTGGAGCAGTCACACTGTTCAACAGTGCTTCCCACAGGCCACTCTGTTGGGGAAGCCTTTAAAGACTGAACATTGTGATCCAGCACCCTCTGGACTGCTCAGCTATTTGAGGCATTCACATAGCATAGATTTTCAGTTTTTCCAATTTTCCAAGTCCCTGTCAGAGTTAATCTAGCTCTTTCTGTCTGCCAACATCTTAGATGATCTCTATTAAATATGCTATATCAACATGTATTATATACACAGCACATAAACTGTATAACAAATTACATAAACATTATAAGCATAATTGCTGCTAACATGTTTGTATTTTGATCGATAGCTCAAGATAAGCAATTACCAGTTATCCTTTATTTTGTACCATTCTTTTTAAAGACAGGCTTTCATGTAGCCAGGCTGGGCTTGAACTCGCCATGTAGCTAAAAATGCCATTGAACTCTGATCCGACTTAACCTATCTGTTGAGAGCAGAAGGCTATAAGGACCAGTTTATGTTCAGACAATATGGTGCTGATTTGAGTTTCTGATGTGAGTTAGGTAAAACATGGCTGATTTTGGACATGGAGTGGGAGCTTAAGTTAGCACCAATTGGCTGACACTGGATGTCTAAGGAACCTAAGAGTAGACAGTGATATAATCTGTTTTTATATAACTATTTTTGGCTGAATGCCACTTTTGTGTGGGTTCTGTGAAAATGTGGCTTTGAGGTCAGAGGCCTTCGCCTTCTCCAGAGTGCCTGTGTATCTGTCTGTAGGCCTGTGTGCCTACCTGCAGGTAGCCTTTATAGTGGTCTGCACATATGCCTCCATGTGCCTTTCAGTCTTCTCCTGGAGTGAATAGAAGATGTCTCATCTCCCCAAAGCTCCTCAGAATCTCCTCAGTTTCTTATCTCCTGCCACCTTCTCCATGTATTAGAGAACGGATCTCACAGTGTCTTCCAAGTGCTGAAATTACAGCGTGCATCACTACACCTGGTGTATGTGAGGCTGGTGGTCAGACTCGGGGCTTCCTACATGCTAGGAAAGCACCCCATTAAATGAGCCACGTCCCCAGTCTGTATTTTAATCTTGTAATTAATCAAATCAACAATCTAAGAGATGTGCCTTGATGATATATTTTCCATGTGTGGTAACTCAGTGGCAATACAGTTGTCCAGGTGTTAGACATTAACTATGATCTTATTGCATACTCACTTAGTGACAGATCAGGTGTTAGACGTTAACTGTGATCTCATTGCATACTCACTTAGTGACAGATCATATTGCTTACTGTCATAGTTCCTATTTGAAAATCAGTGGAGGATGGCAGACAATGCAATAAGAAAAGAAAAATAGTTCAAAGGAACAGACACTGCAGCTGAAGAACTCTCACCAGGAAGTCTACTGAAAAACCAATAGAATAATGGCACACTGACAAAATATGTGAAAAATACACAAAAACCAAGTTCCTAAAAACACTGAAGCTACTATAACACAATAAAGTCAAACATATATAGGTGGAAATAACAAGAATTTATGAATAAGTAATGAATTTTTATTAAAAAATTTATTCTTTGTGTCTTTCATTAATGCATCCCAATCCCATCCATCTCCCATTTCTTCACATCCACCCTCTGTCCCTGCAACCCCCCCAAATAAAACAAAATAAAATATAAGATAAAAAAGGAAAAAAAGGAAAAAAAGGAAGAAAGGGAAAATCTCCTCATGGAAGCTACTGCTCTCACTGGGACTACAGATAAGCCTTGTGCTTCCCCATTGCACAGAGACTGGACAACAAATGTTTCCCAGGACTTGAACATTGTCTCGATTTTCTCAGGTTCCCACAGATCTTGGCACTCACAGGCAACAGGAAGCAGTCTAGAGAACATGATGCCCATGTTCCCAAGAGATGGGGTGATTGGTTTTTGGTCATTCGGTGGGTTATGGATGTTTGTCATCATTTAAAGGAGTTGGTTGCAAGTTGTTATTGGTCATGGCCAGGTAAAAAGCTGAACAGAGGAGATTAGATTCAGGGATCTCTTTCTGAAGGGAAAAAGGGGGCGGGATATAGAAATGATAGGGTAGGGTGGATCGTTGAGTCTACTTTTGAACTAAAAAATGACTACTAGCCTCAAATATTTTACATTGATATGGATTTCTGTATATTGATATAAATTTAAGTTTATTTTTGTTATACTGTATATATGTTTCTATTCTTCTTTAAGGTATTTTTGTATATTGATATAAATTAAAGGTTATTTTTGTTAAAACATACTATACATATGTTTCTACTCTTGTTTAAGGTATTGTGCTTATGCAGCTCATATAACAATGTAATGTAAGTTTCTAGCCCTTGAAATTTATCATTATAAACTATCTAGTATAATTAAAAATGCAGATTAGTAGTTAGTCATCTATAACAATCAAACTTGTGGTCATGTCAAGTATGTTTTCAAGGTCATACACAGATATATTTTAGATAGACAGGTGGTTTTCAAACACTCTAGAGACCTACAGAATGTGGTAAGATGTTTTAATAGTATAAAGCTTTTCATGACAGTGAGACATGTATGCTCTGTGAGTACCAATTTACTTCAGAGAAGATGATGGGCATTGAGGAACCTCCATATAGGGTTTGCTTTTTTTGTGGCAAAAGTCAGCCACTGGGCAAGAAACTTCCCTTGCTTCAACTGCTGACAGTATGCTGTTCAAACTGGACAGGCAGGACACAAAAGAAAACTACGGCTAAACTTTCTCAAGACAAGGAAGGACAGTCCTTTAAAATTCCTGTTTCACAGGAAAGTCTGTCAGATATTATAGGCCTACAGGCTGAAGATAGATGCCCCAACACTACAGAGGAACCTGGGGTGACTGTCCAGGCAGTCAGCTGTTACTGTCATTTCTCATAGTTTTGGAAGTTCCTTGCTCTGCATTTCCTGTTTACTCAGGTAATATATCCTTCTTGGGTCTTTGATAGGGTTGAAGATCAGATAATTATTGTTATAGTTTTTCTTGTTACCAAATTCAGAAAAGAAATCTTACATGAGAGATGTAAAGTTTATAAGATTGAGAAACATAGAAGCTTAAGTTGTTTATCTAATGTGGCTTATATATTTTCTCTTATAAGTTTCATTACACGTCTTTGTATTCCATGTGTCAAAAATGTCTATCCTTAAACAGAAAGGTGCACAGAGTGGCTAAGAACTCTATCGCTCTGAGTCAGATGTAAAGTCAGCCTTTCTCTTGCTGAAGTTTTGGTCTTGAGTGTCACAACCGCTCCCACTCTGTCCCTGGTCTCCAAGTGTGAGAAACTGATGTCCCAAGGTGGTGCTGCAGGAGGTGGCGGAGCCTGGCTTTCTCCATCTCTATGGTCTCTGGCAATGAGCTGAGGCGTCCAACTCTGCGTTCTGTTCCACCAAGAACTATGGCCTGTAGATCTAGACCCCCTGAAAAGGGAGCTAAAATAAACCTACTCTCTTCGTTCTCGGTTATCTGATGTTTTTGAGATAGTGACCATACACAAAGCTGACCGCCACATCTGGAAACCCCATGGGACAGGCAAGGAAACTAAAATGATGACATCTGTGTGGAACTGCAGAGGGCCCCAGTTGGCATCGCGAAACCAGCTTCACCAGGCTCAGACCTGGAGATGCTCTTGCTGAGTAAGAGCCTATTTGGGGATGAAGTGATTGCTCAGACAGCGCAGCCTTCATGAAGATGACCTGGCCTGGCATCAGAGCTATGCAACTGTTTAACAGTTCTTAGAAATTTGTTGACGGTGTTTATGGCGAAGACTCAGGTACCCTCATTGTCTGCACTGCAATTCCCTCTGGGCACACACATCACTCCTCTTTAACTCAAACTTATGTCCCAGAATATTGTGCTGGTAAAAATCAAAAGCTTGCTCTGAAGAAGAAGAAGAAGGAGAAGAAAAGAAAGAAAGAAAGAAAGAAAGAAAGAAAGAAAGAAAGAAAGAAAGAAAGAAAGAAAGAAAGAAAAAGAAAGAAAGAAAGAAAAAAAGAAAGAAAGAAAACAAGTATTGACCTTGGTTGTTGGAAGGTAAGGTGAACGCACAGAGCCTCTCAGTCTGTTGCTGTGGAATGCTCTATAACTAACTGGCCTAAAGGAAGGTTACCTATTTTTCCTGAGTTATCTTGGCTACTGTATTACCTTTCTATATGTGTGTACATATATGGACAGGTATGTATGTGCATACAGAGAAAAACATACATTGTTTTTTATTCACGGCATTTCTGTAAAGTTTACCTTGCAGGAGACTGAGGTCCAGGCCTGCCAGTGTTGTGCCTTTTCCATCCACAGAAGCACTAACTGAAATATTTCTATTGCTATTTGAATGTACCTTTCTTTTTTTTTTTTTTTGAAGGTGGTGGATTCCATTAGATTTTAAAGCAGAAAAGAGTTCAGTCTTCTATGGCAAAGTATTGAGGGACCAATATTTTCTCTCCAACTCAAAGAGCAAATGTTTATTATGAGAACACACACTTTTATGAGTGCAGTGACATGTAGAGATGGGTCACAGTTGCAGGCAGAAACAGGTCTTAGGACGTCAACATTCCAACTGGTTACTAGATATTCCTGATTCCTGTATTCATTTCCACCATTCATTTCCCCATTCATATCAAGACAAAAATAGATGAAGTGTCTTGGAGCCCATGGGTTCAGACTACACAGTGTTGGGGCTATATAAACTCTCCATGGATGGGAGTCCCTGGATCAAATGAGCGGGTGTTCATGGACACTGGGAAAAAGAGCACATGCTTGAATGAACCTCCCATGTTGTGTCTCAGATAGAGATAAACTTGTCAACTACTCATAGGGTACTAAGAATTGTACCAGCTCCCAGACAGGAGCCCTATCAGCACGCTTCTAGAAGAGAAATTCTCTAGCAGTGAGTCAGTCTGTATCTACTCCAAGCTACTCTTTAACAATGAGGTTTTTACTTGCAGAAAAGTCACACGTTAACCTGTTAGCATACCTCAGCTGCTCAGCAGGCAGAAGGACTCTCCAAGGAAGGGTATGTTGGCAGAATGACTCTAGACTGGCTTGGACCATGGGTTACAGATAAGGCGGGAGCCTTAAGTGAAGCAACTCATGAACAGACCCTGTGGAAATGCTGGCAGGCACACTGGTCACATGATTGTGCATGACCAGAATAAACAGCTTGCTATCACAAGAGAGGCCAAGAAAAGAAACAGCCCTCAGAAGGGGAGAGGGAAAATGGGCAGCAACAATTCTGCAGCTGCCATTGTCATGAAGACTCGGTGGTAACCCAGGTGCTGTGAGATGGGTTATTTCCAGTGCTCACCTTCAGAGAGGGGTCCCCTGCAAAGCTGGGGAAGCTCAACCAATGAAGACAATGAAAGCACAGCTGCTGTGATGTGTCAGTAAAGGAATGACTGTCACGGCAGAAATGTCACTAATGGACCGTACGACGTGAAGGGAGTGTGGAAGTCTGTCTAGTAGACCTTGACACTGAGGGTTCTAGGAAGAGGGGGCTGGTGACAACCTCAGCAGGCAATAAGCAGGTAACAAGGAGAGAGAGACCATGTTGGGTAGAGAAGTCAGCACAGGAATGGAAAGGCTACATGGAGCTTTGGATACAAAACTTTGGAATTGGAGCTATTTTGAAGAAGAATTCTCGAAAAAGTTGACTATTGGATTCAGATTCTTGTACTTAGTGAAAGAAACACACTTTTTTTAATATAATTTTTAAAATGTGTATGTGTACATGTGTGTTCCTGTGTGTGCACATGTTTGCAGTGTGTGTGTGTGTGTGTGCACGTGCACACATGACCAGGTTAGAGTCAACCTTGCGTAGTGCTCCTTAAATGCTGTCTATCTTGTTTTCTGAGTTAGGGTCTCTCACTGCCCTGGAACTTCTGTTTAACTTCAACTGGAAGTTCAATGGATTACAGAGGTGGGAGCCCTCATGCCTAGCCTTTTTATATGGGTTCTGGAAAGTCAGACCTTTACATTTGCATAGCAGATACTTGACCAACAGGGTCATCTCCACACCCTCTGCTGGGCTTTACTCCAGTTTTTCAAGCAGAAATTGTATTCATACCCAAGTGAAAAAAATAGTAATTTGAAGAAATGGAAGCCATGTACAAGCTCAAAGATATGCAGAGACTGCTTGGGGACTGGATACATGTCTGATCAGTGCTGCAGCCTGAGGTCAGAAGGGCACTGCAGGGAAGGCAGAGGTTGGACGGCTAGGACTTTTGGCACAGACTGTTTAGGAGCTGGGAAGTTTCTAAGATATAGGTGCAAAGAGAAGGAGGGATCCAGTGGGTTGGTGTGAGCTCCTGCTCTGCAAAGATGCTCTCCAGGTATTTGTGGAATGGGTAAAAAGAGAAAATGAGAAAGCGGTTTTCATTTTATGCATGATTGACAGGGATCTGGGTACAGGGGAATTTCCTCCTTGGCTATGCAGTGAGAGCATTAAACAGGCAGTGGAATTGGTGACAATTAAATTCAGGAAAAGAGTCAAACACAGAAAACAGTCACCATGGGAAACTGTCGTAAAGTTCAAAGCCTTTTAGACTAGAGGTCCGAGTGAGTGAGAGTGTGTACAGTTTATGAGCATGAGCAGTTTTTGAGAACACTCAAGAGAAGAGGAAGAGATGTTGGGGTCCGAATAAGTTAGGAATATGGGCATTTACATGGATTTTCAGGAGAGGTAGAGGAAACATTAGGAGCCTTTCATGTGGGACAATGTTCAAGTGGATGAGAGACAGTATCTGAAAAGGAAAACTAACTCCACAACTAAACCAAGAGGAACCACTCAAAATCACCAGGGTTACTACCGCCTTAAGTTCAGACATTTTGTAAAAGATATATAATGTGAGGCTACAACCTCTTGTGTGTCACAGGGGTATGTGCATGTTCATGTGTCTGTGTGTGTGTGTGTGTGTGCACATGCATGTGTGTGCACATGCATGTTGAGGTCAAGGGTCAACTTCAAGTGTCATTCCTGGGGAGACACCTACCTTGTCTTTTTGAGACAGGGTCTCTCATTGGCCCAGAGCTCACTCATTATTCTAGACTGGCTGGTCAGTAAGCCTCCTCAGCACTGGGATTACAGATGTGTACCACCATACCCAATATTTTATGTGGATGTTGGTGATTGAACCCAGGTTCTCGTGCTTATGTGGGAAACAGCTTTGTAAATGAGTTATCGCCCCAGCTTTACAACTTCTAACTTCACATCTACAGGCAGTCACATGGATATTAGAGGGGATCATGCAGAATGCTTCCTGCCCCAAGGCCCGTGTTGCGCTGCAGAGGGCTTGTGACTGGCTTCTTGGCACATGCGTGCGCTCTGGCTGTGAGCACGGTTCTAACCTTTCATCTTCAGTATCCCTTGACTGTTGAACTCTCACCATCACCACTGCTTGTAGGACCAAGCTTCCTTCTAGCTTCTATAGAGACTAACAAGGACAAAGCAACCCAAGCTTGGAGGGGAGTGATGCTGAGATGTGACGCACCTCCTGGAGTGCCTGCCTCGCACACAAGAAACCCTGGGCTCCATCCCAGCACCGCAGAAACCCAGTGTGCTGGGTCAGACTTGGAATCTCAACATCCACGAGGTGGAGGTAGGAGGACCAGAAGTTCAAGGTCATCCCCTGCTACATAGGAAGTCGGAAGCCAGCCCGGGATACAGAAGACCCTGTCTAAAAAGAAAGGAAGGAAGGGAGGGAGGGAGGCAGTGATTTACTTGACTCCTACTAGAAGCTCCTGTGCCCATGTGGTTTCCAGGGTGATTCTCCCTGGTTCTTGGTTTCCCACAGCTTTCTGGGACAATGAAAGCTGTGAATTGGCAGGCGAAGAAAGGAGTAGTCTCAGTTCTCATGATTCTTCTCGTGATTGGTGCATAAGGTAAATGAACTGTTGAAATTTGTACAGGCAATGGATTTTCTGATTTCTGAAGTTATTCTTACAATTCATTTAATGTTCGTTTCATTTGTTCACTGGAAAGGTGTATTTACTAACTACTCAATCAAGTTAATGGACTAAAAACAAAGCAAACCGCATGTAAAGCTCTGCGGAGTGCTTGGTGAAGACCAGAGTTGTAACATTCATTGACCGCCTCCTTTCAGGGTACTTCCAGTCTCTCAAATCAGAAAGGCCTCCGGAAAGTCAGTCACAGTCTACAGGCCATCAAGAACACCTCCTATTTTTAGTCATCCAGATGAACCGCTGTGAGACTCACCTTCTGGTGGCAACAGGTGTAAGAATGTTGAGAAGAAAACTCAGATCAGGAACCACTGTGGTCCTTGAAAGAACGAGAGGTCAAGCAAGTGCTGTGGGTCCAGCCCCTTCCTAGGGGTGGGGTGGGCGGGCGCTTTCTGAAAAGGATATAGTTAGGTGATGCTGCAGAAATCAGCATCTTTCAGATGAGCTGTCTGGGACATCAAGGAGGCTGGAGGTCACAAGAAAACACGGCAGAGTGAGAAGCCGTAATGTCTACAAACAGTTCCCTTTAAGTTTTCAGACACTCAGCAAGCAGCTCACAGAAGGCTTCCTGGGAAATCCAGCATTCTGCAGAGATCTCAAAGCATTAGCTTAGGAGCCAAACCATTCAAAATTTACCTTACAGTCATGTCCACGTCTCAGAGCTTTAAAAAAAAAAATGACTCAAAGCAAACCAAGTGTAGTGCTGTGCTCCTGTAATCTTAGCACTGGGAGCTGGAGAAGGGAAAGTCAGGAGTTCAAGGTCATCCTCTCCTATGTGAGACGTTTGAGACTAGCTTAGACTACTTAAGATTCTGTCTCAAGGTTTTAGAAGGCAAACAAAACATTCAAAACAAAGTTGTTAGTGGACAAATGGCCCAGCAGAACAAAATCAGCACTCATTGAGACCAAACCACAGCCAGTCACTGTCCCTTGTCTGGGATTGGAGCACTTGGGAAGCAGAAGCAGAAGAGTCACAAGTTCCAAGCAATCCTGGGTTGCATAGCCACACCCAGCCTTAAAAACCAAACAGCACTGCTCTCCACCCAAAAACTCAAATCTGAATCCTGGCTTTTCCCAGACTAGCATCTCTCAGTATCCACTAACATCATAGTTCCAATGGTTAGAAATACAAAGAAGAAAAAAAACACAGACTGGGAGACACAGTGATTTAAAGATAAACAAACAAGGAGGAAACAGGGAAGGTCAACAGAGAATTGGAAGCCAGACAAGTATTTAAACTCGAATTCTAACAGCTAAAACTGAAAAGCTTGGACTCAGGTTATCAGCAGGTGTTTGCAGACAGCTAGATGGGTGAGAATCAGGAGACATAGTATTCAAGTGGACTCAAAGGAATCATGTTAAATACTGTGATAGATTCACCCGACTGACAGGACCATGTGACGTGCTCCCACCCACATTAACACAGCATCGGGCAGAAATTACACTTGAGCTGGGCGTTGGTGGCGCACGCCTTTAATCCCAGCACTTGGGAGGCAGAGCCAGGCGGATTTCTGTGAGTTCGAGGCCAGCCTGGTCTACCAAGTGAGCTCCAGGAAAGGCGCAAAACTACACAGAGAAACCCTGTCTCGAAAAACCAAAAAAAAAAAAAAAGAAAGAAAGAAATTACACTTGAAAAAATATTCCTGAATTCTCAAAATTTATCAATAAGTATCACCATATATATTATAAGTTCTGATTTAACACACATCCAACAAACACAACTGTAGAGCTGTCAAGAGTCTGATTGTCCAGAAGCCATGATAACAAAGAAAGTCCCACAAAAGCAGTGAAAATAAACATTAGTATGTAAAAAGATTTTATTTCTCATCAGAAACAATGTAACCAGAGAACGTTGGAATGATGTATTGAAATACTGAAAGAAAAAAACAACCTTTCTAACTGGAATTCTATAACCAGTGGAAATTCTTCTACAGTGAAAATGAAATAAAGACATTTGAAAACAAACACAGGTTACAAGAATTCATTACTATAGACCTGGCCTGTAAGAAATATCCGCCCAGGTTCCTGAGGACGAGGGTGAATCAGCCAGAGGGGACTCAGATCCCACAGAGAAGAAAAGTGGGGGGAAAGGCATGCAGAGCACCAGGCATTTTCACATTGAAAATGTTATTTTTTATTTTTTGACACGAGGTCTCATGTACCCAGGCTGACCACAAATTCACTGCATGGCCAAGGTTGACTCTGCTTCCACCTCTATGCCCAGTTTATACAAAGCTAGGTATGGAGCCCAGAGCTTCCTGCATGCTGGGCCAGCACGCTACCAACAAAGCCCCAGCCCAAGCCCCAAACTGCAGTTTGGAAGGATAAAAATACCAATGACAATGTGAATCAGAAGGCACTGCTCAGCCATGCCTTCTGGGTGAAGCCTGTGCAATTCAACAAGGACAGAGGAGATGGACTAGAGCAAGAACAGTGTCTTCTTTGCTGTTCTATTGCTAGTCATAGTAAAGAGACATCATGACCAAGGCAACTCTTAGAAATGAAAGCATCTAACCAGGGGCTTGCTCAGTTTCAGAGGGTTAGTCCAATGACCCTGGTGGTGGGAAGCAGACCGTCATAGGGCCAGAGCAGTAACTGAGAGCTTCAGACCCTGATCCCCAGGGAGCAGGAGAGAGAGTGACAGAGACTGGGTCTGCCATGGGCTTTTGAAACCTCAAAGCCTGCTGCCAGCAACACACCTCCTCTCACGGGAACATACTTTCTAATCCTTCCCCCCAAATCCATCAACTGGGGACTAAGCATGCCAATATATGAGTCCACAGGGGTCATGTTCATTCAAATTACCATGAACGGTAACAAGAAGACCTGGGTATGAGTCTGACCAACACATCCTTGACCTAAGTAGCAAAGAAAGCCTAGGGTCAAATAAAGATGCAAAGATTTTCAAGTTGTAGTTGCCTAGATGGGTGCTGGCCACAGAAGTGAAATCTCTTGTGTCTGCTTCTAAATTTACCTTTGGTGGCTGCATTAGCCTCTTCCCGTTAGTATAACAGAATACCAGACCCAGGCTGTTTTATGAAGAAACATTTAGTTCACGGTTTTTCAAAGATACAAGTGCAAATAGTTCTCATGGCAGGAGATGTTTGGGCAGGGTCACACAAATAATAGGGAGCTGAAGAAACTTGGGTCTTTCTAAAGACATTCTCAACTAATATTCCAACATTGCCCCACTGTGGTCCAGTCTCCCATAATCTTTTGGGAACATACTCAACCATGTTCAAGCTATGGCAGTGACAGACATTGTTTTAATAATAGGCATTTGAAAAAAAATACAGTGAAAGTTCAGTTTGGGCCATGCTGAAAACAGTCCCTGGAGCTTAAACAAAGATGAGCTTCCTGTTTGGGTGGGAGTCACACAGCCTCCCTGTAAGAAAAGAATTCTCTTAATTGCCACAATCCCTCTTCACCTCAGCCAGACACGGCCCATTCCTTTTCATTAACACTCCACTTCCTTTAAAAATAAAAATGCCCCCTAGAAAGAGTCACACAAAACCCTCGCACTATTTCAGTCTGAAAGCAGGTATCAAAAAATAACTTGTTGGCCATCTGCAAGGCCAGAGAGTAAATGAGCAGATCAAGGGAGGTTTCAAAGAAGCAGGGAAAAGAATCTCCCACTGGCTCCCTGAGGAGAAGTCTGGGAAGCCAGGACAAGCTGGAGCCGGGAGGACACAGGCAGTGTGCTGGGAAGGGGAGGAAGGGATTAACTCAGAGGGAGGTGAGAATGTGGAGAAGCACCTGCTTTGCAATTATAGGACCAAACCACTGCGAAGAGGAGGCAGCCTCTCTGCCAGCTGTGTGAGAGAGAGGCTGGGGCACTGAGTGGCAGTGACAGGTGGGGAAGGGTCTGGAAGTGTCTTGGTACACAGCATGAATACCCCTCAAAAGGGTTGTAGGATGTGTCCCTCATTGGCACATATTTAATGTTGGTATCTCCGGAAAACGTCTTTTCCAGGCTGTATGGAAATCAAAACTCCTGTGACATTCAGAACTGCATTTGCTGAACACGTGTAGATGACATATGCCTGGTGCTTTGGTTGCCCATCTTGTTACTATAACCAAATACCTGATAATACACATCTTCAGAGGAGATTTGTTTCGGTTGGAAGTATCACAGTGCATTTTTCTGGGGAGTCATTGTGACAGCAGGAACCTGAGGCAGCTGGTCACACTGCATCTGCAGTCTGCCAGCGCAGAGAGATGAACGGTGCCGTTCAGCGCCCTGTGTCCTGCGCATTCAGCAAAGACCCCGAGCCCACTGGACGGTACTGCCCAAGTTCAGAATCAGTCTTCCCACCTCAGTTAATACTCTCTGAAATCCCCTCACAGACACTCACAGAGGTGTGTCTCCTCGCTGACCTCAAATCCAGATAAACTGGCAATGAAGGTTCCCAACCCCACAGATATACACAATTATTTATAAAGATGCTTTAAAATATAAGCACATGTGTTACTAGTGCTTCTCTTGAGCTGTTCCTGTTTTAAATGGTATACTAAAACTCTCTCTGTGTGTTTCTCTGTTGTTTTTTCTCTTTTGGGGGGCCTGCCACTCAGCTACCAAATAAATCATACACCAAGGTTTATTCTTAATTATGAATGCCCGACCTTAGCTTGGCTTGGTTCTTGCCAGCTTTCTTTAACTTAAATTATCCTGCCTACCTTTTGCCTCTGGGCTTTTCCTGTTCTCTTACTTCCGTAAATCTTACTCTTACTCCATGGCTTGCTGTGTAGCTAGGTGGCTGGCCCCTGGAGTTCTCCTCCTCCTCTGGCTCCTTCTCTTGATCTTTTTCCCAGATTTCTCCTTCTATATATTCTCTCTGCCTGACAGCTCCACCTATCCTTTCTCCTGCCTCGCTATTGGTCGTTCAGTTCTTTATTAGACCATCAGGTGTTTTAGACAGGCACAACGACACAGCTTCACAGAGTTAAACAAATGCAACATAAACAAAAGTAACACACCTTAAAATAATATTCCCTTTCTCTCTGTCTCTCCGTGTGTGTGTAAAGTGTCTTCCTCAACAGCTCTCTACTCTGACCTTATTTTTAAATTTTTATTTACTTCTATTGTATACGTGGCGGTGGGCACACGTGCAATGAGTGTAGAAGGCAGAGGACACTGTGTGGACTGGTTGTCTCCTTCCACAGTTACATGGGTTCTTAGCATCCAACTTAGATCCACCTGCGGAGCAAGCACCTCTGTAAACAGATCCATGTCACTAGACCTCTCAGTTTTTGAGACAGGAACTCTTATTAAACCTGGTGCTCTCTGATTTAGTTAGACTGACTGACTACAAGCTCCAGGGATCCTCCTGTCTCTGGCTCCCCAACACTGAGACTACAGGTATGTGCCACCATGTGTAGATTTTTATGAGTTCTTAGGAACCAAATTCAAGTCCTCATTCTTGAGTAGCAAGCACATTACTGATAGAGCAATCTCTTGAGTCTTTAAAATATTGTTAGTATTTTAATTTCTCTGTCAGAAAACTGAATTAACTTTTCAACATGAAATCTTACTTAGATATATGACATCTACTTTGCTTATATTCTTTTTTTCTTTTAATAGCATTGGCATGTAAATAAACAGAAAATGATTATGTATGGCTAGACTGAAAGACATTAATAAATGATGGTGCTTGGTAGGTTGAGGCTGAATGGGGAAGATGGGTGGAAGCAAGGACTCACTTACTTCAGACTTCCAGTTGACCATCTACTCTACTTCCTGTGATGAGCACACTTTGTTCTTAACAACCTAATCAAACCTGTACTACCTGGAGCTGCCACAGGCATGTGTCAGGTGCCCAGCAGCCCACACCTGCTGGTCTTCAACACAGCTGACATTCACAAAAGTCCAAATCACAAGTACCGTAGTGGGGACTGAGAAGAAGGTCTTCGCTATGCACAAAACTAATATCCCCTTCCTACATTTACCACTGTAGTGTTTAAGCATGCATGCATGGATATATTATAACAGCAACACTAACTATTGGTAGAGAACCTGCATTTGAAATTTGTATCATTATTGAGTTGGATAAAAGCAATCTCAGAGAGGCTGACACATGAAGAATGACCATACTGCTTAAGAGACATTTCCCAGCATATTTCTGGAAGTTTTAGTTTTTCTTTATGTTCACTTGCAACTGAGACATGTTCCCTTTAAGAGCCAACACTTGTTCTACTCAGTCTCTAAGCCCCCGAGGTGCATGCTTGAAGCCTGGGAAGCAGGTTTAGATTCACCAAGGATTTGCAGAAACTACATAAAACTGAATCTAGGCCATTATGAAACATAATTTATTGTTTCTTCCAATACATAAAATTCAGTTTTAAGTCATAAAAATCCAAGCTTTGAGTCACTTGGTGGATGTGATGTGGCAAAGGCGACCTTCAGAGGGTGGCTGTTCTTGCTAATTACAGCTGAAAGCAGGAGAAGAATAAAATGACTGGGTCCATTTGTTCTTCCTTGCAACAAAAGCATGGTGGCTTCTTTCCTGTCCTAGAAGAAAAGGTTTTGTTTCTACTACCTCTGTGTGTCTTGTTTACCTTTTTAATAATAATAAGATACTTTCCTTTTTTGTTATGTCATTTTCTCTATCATAAAGTAGTTTTATAGTTTAAATACTTATTGGCCATTCTGACTGAAGGATTCTTCCTTAAATGGTCTGCCACTTAATTATAAAGTAATGTTGTGATTTCTTGGGAATGATGAAATGCTCTCTCTCTCTCTCTCTCTCTCTCTCACACACACACACACACACACACACACACACACACACACACACCACTTGTGAGGTATCAGAGAAGGACACATTCATTCAGGGGATGAATTTCTATGGCTGAGCAGCCTCCTGGGAAATGTAAAGTGGGTGGGTTTGAATCAATTCTCTCTGTTCAGATTCAAATTATTCTCTGGCACATTGGTAAAGATTTAACCTCTTAGAGATTAAACCTTGAAACTGTTCCTTGAATGCTAACATCTAAGAGCTGTTTCTGTAGACACAATGGGGCCTGGAGCCAGGAACTCCCTCTGGATGGAGACTAGAAGTGATACTTCTTCTTGTTCAGTAATTGCAGATCTGTGAGTGCCTCTCCTAGCTAGGGTGCCAGCACCCAGATTCTATTGAAAGAATAAGGCTAGCAGATAGTGAGATCACAGGATGTGTCCTTAGCTGAGTATAGATGTTTGCTACCTACCTGTCACTATATAGAGAGTTAAGGGCATAGGGAGGACTTGTCCTGGCTCACAGTTTAAAGCACTCAGTCCACTATGGCAAGGAAGATAGGGTTGGAGAAGCTTGGGTCAGTTCAAGGGCAGCAGAAGCAGACAGTGGCTATTTTTTTCCAAGATCATGGACCAGGAAGCAGAGAAGTCATGCCTGGGGTCAATATGAACTCATGGCCTTCCCAAGAATGATCTCTTTCCATCAGATAGGTCTGACATCCTAAGGGTTCTGGGCCTCCATAATAGCAGAGAAGCTGGGGACCTACCATCTTAACATGATCCTGAGGATTGAAATTATAACAGGAGAGAGTGCTTATGTAATTCATTGAGATCCACTGCCCAAAGGTTAGGGAAGTGGTTCAGTTGGTGGAGTGCTTCCCAGCATGCATAGAGCCTTGGGTTGGATCCCCAGGACTGCACAAACAACCTCAGCATTGCCCACATCTGTAATCTCAGCACTTGGGATATGAAAACAGGAGGATCAGTAGTTCAAGATTATTTTCAGCTGCATAAAGCCTGTGGAATAATCTTTCTGTACACGGTGAAGATGTGTTGCTCTCATTGTTAATAAAAAGCTGATTGGTCTATAGCTAGGCAGGATTTTGGGGGCAGAGAGAATGCTGGGAAGAAGGGTGGAGTCTCAAGAGTTGTGGGCAGATACAGAGAGAAGCAAGATGATTGTACCATGTTGAAAGAAGGCACCACCACATCACAGAGGGTAGATAAGAAATATGGATTAATTTTTAAAATGTAAGAATTACCTAGTAACAAGCCTGAGCTATGGGCTGAGCATTATAATTAGTATGAAGCCTCTGTGTGGTTACTTGGGAGCAGCTGCTGAGACACAGACAAACTCTACCTACATGTGGTGCCCAAATATCTGGCATCTACATCCACATAAAACCTGAGAAAGCTTTAAAGACGTTCTAAACACACAAACACAGAGCCAAATGCTGCTTCCTAGTTACATATCTCTCATGCCAGATGCAGTACTGAGACGTGGCTGCCCAGGGGAGGAGCCAGCTACCAGCTGCCATGCACTAAGCTAAGCTACACTGGTGGCAGCTGACATAGCAGTTTAAGATTTGTCTCATGTGATCAAAAACAATACAGATGCTCAGTAAAGACAGCTCCAGATGGGGAAAAAAGACCCTCTAAACAAGTTAGAGTGTGTTTAAAAATACACGTAGGCTTGAGAGAGAAAAGAGAAAGGTTAGAGACAGTCATAGATTAAAAATTAGTTTTAAAATAATAAAGTCCTTAAAAAAGAACTAGAGTAAAAAAAAAATATAATAAGCTGTGTAAAAATGGGAAATACACAGAGAGTCTGGCTTCTGTGTGTTACTGTGTTGTCTTTAGATTTTCTGATTACTGATGAAGGAACAACAGCTGCTGAGACACATTGGATTATCAAAACTGCTGGATTAAACCAACCTATATATTTTAAAAAATGTCATGACTTCAAAATGGAAGTCAAAAGATACGTTACTTTGGGGAAGAGGTTATGCTTTTATTTCCACTGGAAACGAGAGGCTGTGGATTCTTTCCAGGTTGATATGGATCAGGTTTGACCCCCTGAAAATTCTAACTACAAACATAAAGAAATAAACCTAGAAGAACTACAAGACACGTGATATATATTTTCCCTGCTCAAACATAAAACAAACAAACAAAAAAGTCATCTTTGGCTGACTTATGTACAATGCATAGTCTATACTTGTATTAATGCAGATATGTATGTTATCTTTAAAAGTTTGTGTATTTTCAGAGGAGTGGGACCAGACAGCAATAAAAACGAATGGCCCAGGTGATCCAGTATCCAGAATAGCTTTAAGGCTGCTAGTTAAGATGATCCAGTCTCACAGAATACTCCAGCCGATAGTATTATCCTGACCAAACAATTATCCTGATTTTTTTCAAGGTTCCTTCAAAGATGCCAGCACCTGCAGACAACAGGAAGCAGTCTAGAAAAAAAATAACACCTACATTCCCAAAAGGTGGGTTATGGATGTTTGTTATCATTTAAGGGAGGTTGGTAACAAGTTATTATTAGTCATAGTCAGGAAAAAAAACTAAACAAGAGTTAATCAAAAATCTCTTTCTAAAGAAAAAAGGGGATATGACATAGAAATGATGTGATAAATGGTAGATTATTGAATCTACTTTAATCCAAAGACAACCATTATCTCAAAATATTTTACATTGGTATGGATTTTCGTTTATTGATACAAATTTAAAGTTAATTTTGTTATATTGTATGTATATTGCTTCTCTTTTGGGGGTTATTATGTTTATTCAGTTCATTTAAAAATGTAATGTATAAAATTAAGAAATACAGATTAATAGTCATCTACAATAGTCAAACTTATAGTTATATTAGGTATGTTTATAAGGTCATACACAGATATATTTAGATAGGTAGATGATCTTCAAACACTTCAAAGACCTACAAAATATGGCATTTAATATATTTAATAACCTAAGGCTTTTCATGACAGTGAGACATGTCTGCTCCTGATAGGACCAATTTACTTCAAAAGAGGATGATGGGCATTGAAGAACCTCCATATAGAGTTTACTTTCTTTGTGGCAAAAGCTAGCCATTTGGGCAAAGAAACTGCACTTGCCTCAATTGCTGACAGTATACTGTACAAACTGGACCAACGGGATACAAAAAAAAAAAAAAAAGTGACTGCCAAACTTTGCCAAGACAAGGTCGGACTGTGGCTTAAGTTTTCCTGCCTGGCCCACAGTCAGGATAAATCTCTTTTACCTGCCAGTCCCACAGCTGCTCAGACCCAAGCAAGTAAACACAGAGACTTATATTGCTTACAAACTGTATGGCCGTGGCAGGCTTCTTGCTAACTGTTCTTATATCTTATATTAATCCGTTTCTATAAATCTATACCTTGCCACATGGCTCGTGGCTTACCGGCATCTTTACATGCTGCTTGTCCTGGTGGTGGCTGGCAGTCAGTGACTCCCTCTGCCTTCCTGTTCTTTTAATTCTCTCTGTTAGCCCCACCTATACTTCCTGCCTAGCCACTGCCAATCAGTGTTTTATTAGCAACACATTTGCCATACAGAACATCCCACAGCATCGGACAATCCTTCAAAATTCCCTCCTTCTCAAAAGAAGTCTGTCAGATATATTAGGCCTGTAAGCCAAATATGAATGCCCCAACATTACAGAAGAACTTTGGGTAACTGTCCAGGCAGTTAGATTTCCCTGACATTAGGTAACATTACATCCTTCTGGGGTCTTTGATGGAGTTAAAGACTAAATAATTAGACTTAAAATTTTCCTTAGTTATGATAAAAAGGTAAATTAGACATAACAATTTAGACTCACAAAGATAAGATAAATAATAGAATATTTTCTCTAAATTTTCCAAATACAAATTAACTGGATATTGTAACTGTAATTCTTACTTGACAACTGTTTTTGTTGTACATTATTTTACTATGTTAAAGTTAAAACCTTTCTTTTTGATTAGACAAAAAGGGGGAAATGTGGAATATTCCTTTACACTGTGTGAATATATGTCACTGTGACTGGTTTAATAAAGAAGCTGACTGGCTAAGAGCTGGACAGGACAAGGTTAGGCAGGAGAACCAAACTAAGGACACTGGGAAGAAAAAGGACAGAGTCAGAGGAGTTGCCAACCAGACATGGAGAGGAAACAGGAGGTGCAAGATGAAAGAGCGATAACACCATGTGGCAGAGTGTAGATTAATAGAAATGGGTTAATTTAAGTTGTGAGAGTAAGCCTGAGCTATTGGCCAAGCATTTATATTTAATAAGAAGTCTCCATGTGGTTACTTGGGAGAGACTGCCGAGATGCAGAGAAACTCTGTCTACAAAGCCTGAGACCAGTTTGAGATACACGTGATCCTACTCCCCCCAAAAAAAAGAAAGAAAAAAAAATCACTGTTCAGTACCCAAAGCTAATGCCTTCTACAATAACAAAGTTTAGGCTACAGAAGATAAATGACACAAATTCAAAGCAAGGTAGGAAATACTGGGAACTCTCAGTATTTGGCAACATTTTAAATGCATTCAGGTAAAACAAGTCATTCTCTGTTCTGTTGATGCTGTCCAACAAACCAGGAAGCCTTTTACTCACATCCAGTTTAATAGGTGGTGGGAAATGGCCCTATTAGCTAAGTTTATTTACACTGACACACACACACACACACACACACACACACAAAACCAT
The DNA here is from genome assembly GCA_902168405.1 of Peromyscus aztecus. Lineage (NCBI taxonomy): Eukaryota > Metazoa > Chordata > Mammalia > Rodentia > Cricetidae > Peromyscus > Peromyscus aztecus. The sequence goes on along the minus strand of CABHPQ010171963.1, from coordinate 4,250 downwards.
GAAAAGTCAAAGTTCTAAACTGCAATTTATTTCTAAGTAGTAAATCACCAGGTTTCCACTGCCCAAGTAGAGACTTGTGGTTATACAAGAACAGAAGCCTAATGAGCCTCATAAATGTCCCCAAAGGAACGAGCTGTTATTCACACAAGACTCCACATCCAACCTCACATAACAGGTCACAGGTTAGTGTCTACAAAGTAAGAAGGACCTTGTCAGAACCAGCGGCTGTGATATGCCTTCTCATGTAATACTAGAATCCTCTACCTAGGAGCACACCCAGAAAAGTTCATAAAATAGACCATGGGCCAGCTGCATGCAACAAGGGCAAAGCAGAACCCACATAGACCATGCCAGGGTGTTACTTACTGTCAATCTCCCCTTCCTTCCTTCCTTCCTTCCTTCCTTCCTTCCTTCCTTCCTTCCTTCCTTCCTTCCTTCCTCCCTCCCTCCCTCCCTCCCTCCCTCCCTTCCTTCCTTTCTTTTTTCATATTCTCTTATGTATTGAAAATGTTAAAAAGAAGTTGGGAGAGAGGCTTCAGGTGAACCTGGGAACATCTGAGAGTAGGAAATATTTATGTCCATGCACAGGAAATAAAGGTAGCAAAAATATGGGGTGTTTTAAACAGTGTGTGAAACTCATCTTACAGAGTACTACGGTGTTGAGTCACCGTGTAAGACCTCAGGAAACAGAAAGATAAGTAGTCAACATTATGTGCTTCAAGTGTGGGAAAGAAGACAATGACGGAAAAATCCTTAATGAAGCCAAAAGTAAAGCTCTGAATGTGTTATTAAACGAGAAGGCCTTCAGTGGACAATGACTTCAGCATGTGGATCATGAAATAAAACAAGGTCTAGGAGGAAAAGCAAAAAGCTGATGGAAAATGTGAATGTTCTACTGTTAGGAAATAACAGAAAATTTTTTTTAAAAATTATGGCATTAAATTTATATGTATGTGTGTACGTATGTATATGTGTGTCTCTGTGTTTATATGCATGTGTGTACAGGAGTCTACATGCATTTGTATGTATGTGTGTACGTATGTATATGTGTGTCTCTGTGTTTATATGCATGCGTGTACGGGAGTCTACATGCATGTGGCCAGATGTGAATCTTGGGCATTTTCCTCAATAATTCTCCACTTTATTTTTTTGAGACAGAATCCCTCACTGAACTTGAAGCTCACCAATTCAGCTAGACTTGCTGGCCAAGGACTTTCAGGGATTCTCATATCTCTACCTTCCCAGTACAGGATTACTGGAAGGCACTCTCCTGCCTAACTATTTTCTATGGATGCTGGGATCCAAACTGATTTAGTCATGTTTAAATGGCAAGTGCTTTACTGACTGAGCCATTTTCCCAGTCCTTGTTACACTGTTAAAGAGTTAAAGATAAAGCATACTGTAGATAAAGCAGCAGAGAAAACCCATGGCCAGTGTATCGGTCACTGCCGATGAAAATTTCCTGCCAGAACAAGGCTACAGTGCTGGCTGACCACTGTTCTAGGGCCCTTGTCTCTGAAAGACACTGTCTAGTCAACCCAACAACCTACAGGAACCAAGGGTCCTGAACAAAACAACTGGACTGGGAGGTGGGGATGCTAATGTCACCACCACACATCATTGTAAATCTGCTTTGATAGAAAAAGCTGAACTCTTTTCGTTTCCAAGAAGTGAATTTCTTATGAGTTCAGTGTGATGCCAACAAAAAGTCAGGGACTGCCAAAAATATCTTTCTGAGTAGATTCATAAACATTTATAGGAGCAGCGCCTTCTCCCAGGTCTATACTAGCAACTCTTGCTCACACGTGGTAGCTGGTACTCACAGAGATGCAGGAACGGATGAGGACTATAAGGTTTTATTCTTCCAGCTGGAACTCTTTTGTTAGAAATGTGGATCTGGGGCAGAGGGTGCCCATTGCATTTCTACCACTACCACTTGCCTCTGGTCCAATCTCTTGTCCTGGGACACAAGGGATTGGGCCAGAGGCAAGTGGTAGTGGTAGAAACAGAGTTAATCAAGTGAGAAAGTGAGAAATTAAGTGAGAAAGCACGTCTAAAAATGGAATTAGGTATAAGTCATGTACTTGGATGGTTCTGGATAAAGGCAACCACGGTAACAGACCATCACAATGACATTGTCAACACTGTGGAAAAAATGTCAATCACAATGTATTGCAAAACATGTGAAGATGGGAGAAGCATTTATCTATGGCTGTCTGAGATGTCAAGTCAGTTTATGGAATCCAAGAGAGATGCTAAGACAAAAACAGCTCTGGGGAAATAGTCTCAAAAGCTAACCAGCAGGATGCTTTCTCATCCCTGGAGGAATCACTTCCTGACCCCTTAACTACCTCCAATGTTTCTTCTCAAAACAAACAAACAAATCTAAATAAAATGCTATGTATAGTATAACCTGTCAATCAAATCCCAGCACCTGAGGTGGAGAGGGAGGATTCTGTGCTGCTGCTGCTTGTTCTTGCTCATATGATGGATTGCTTAGCTATGCTGACCGATGCTTTCTCACTGTACTGTTGGGGGTGTGCTGCTTTCCATTATTAAGTACTCTTATGGGAATAATTGTGACTAAGCAACTGTTTGGTAGTGGCCTATCCATTCAGAGCCAGGAAGATCGTGATGGCAAGCAATAGGACCTTCTCTTGGAGGCTACTCTGATGGCTAGATGGACACAATTTTGCCTTGTGCACAGAATTATCAAACATAGTCTATAAAATCCTCCCAGGCTCGGTGTATGAGGTGTGCCTCAAATACACCTGAGCTATGAGTTTAGATGTCGATCCCTTCCTGATTTACTTCATTATGTATATGTAAACGAGGCCAGATCTGAGAGTGGAACTGGAATTCTGAAACACTCCTGGTCACAAGTATTCAAGATGAGAAGAACTCAAACTGCACTAAAGGTTTCAGGGTGAAGGGATATAGAGGAAGTTCTGGAGCCTGATAGAACTATTATTTTAGGGTGTGGCTTCAAGGACCAGAGTAGTGGCATGGCTGGCTGATCCATAACAATAAGAGCATCTGGAATACCTGGGGTAGAGCTAGGACATACTCTCACATGTGGCTTGGACCACATGTTTCCCATGGTAGCTATGAACATGGCCTAATACAAATATAAGTGTAAAAATATAAATATTATATATTATATAAAATATAAAAGTATAAGATGAGACTAATGGGGGGGTCAGTATTTCTTGTAATGACTGCACATTTCCCCTAAGTGTTGTAGATGACAACATTGAGTGACAATTTCGGGACAAAAAGGACAGCGAGAGGCAAACACAGTTCCTTATTTTGCCCAAGGGCTGGCCTTTGCCGCAAAGTTCTGCTGAACCCATGCTGGTGTTCAGCTACTGGCTTCTGTGTCCAACCCACGCTTCTCTCTGCCTGGAAAAGGGCAACCAACAGGGAGACTGGCCTTGTGCTTTCAGCAAAGGCGAGAACAAGGACGGGATTCTAAGCCCTGCACCTGAAGCTCCTGGCACAGGTCAGCTCTGCATGAAAACTCTCAAAGAGGCCAAGAGCATAGCGTCAGTTCTGCAGGGCGACATGCAGTTTGGGCAAGAAGGAAAAGGGACGTGGGAGAAGCAAGTAATGAGGAAAGAGTCAGGGAAAGACCAGAGTGCACTTGGTCCATGATGCTAGGAGGCAGATGCCGTGGGTTCCCTGGAACGGGTCGGAGCTTTCATGTGCATTTTAGAGGTGGGCACTCTCTTGCGACACAAAAGCAGATAGATGGCTGGCGAAAGCAGTCTGATGTTACCTTTCTCTTTTCTCCCATGAGGATAGCTTTTGCTTATAAGTGAGTCTAGTAGTCTTTGTCTGTATTGAGACACACTTACTCTAAAAGCCATCATCATCAAGGGAGACATTTCTAAGGCATAAGAAAAACAGAATCCAAGACAAAGGGGACTCTCTGAGAAGGAGCCAGCTTGCCTGCTCTTCTTCTCTTGGCTCTGTAGCTGGGAAACATGCCTGTCAGTGAGACACAGTTCGATTTGCATGTCTAAATAGGAACATCTCATTCTGTGTGACCTCATAGGAGCCTGCCTTCCTGTACCTAAAGTCTGTGCACATTGGGTTTCTCAGGTAGAAATGTTAAAGCAAAGATACCCCCAAATTACAGCCCCAGGCTATAGGAATGACTTCCTAAGTGTCTCTTAAAACGTATTTTCTTCTTTGAGAAGGGGTTGAAAGCAAATGCATAGTACTTCTTGTGTTCTCTCTCTCTCTCA